>JAOQML010000197.1:40890890-40902954 GCA_027568935.1 Erythroxylum urbanii | reverse complement strand
GCACAAAACTCACTATTCACAACTGCATGAGCATGAGGTGTGGTAATTTACCACACCTGGACCCGTTTCTCTGGTCCAACCCGTTCTCTGGAAACGGGATGTTACAAAAGAAGCCATTCCGTAGGTTAGATGGAATGAAGAATCCAAAATGAGGAAAGCAAGGATAGAGAGGCAACTCGCGAGAAGGACTGATTCAGAGTCAGGTGACTAGAGTCTTCCTCTACTAGTAGGTTTTTTCAGAAAACTCCACTTATTCTGGTGTGGATGGCAAGTAGGCCTAAATTTCTTGGTTTCAATAGTACTCTTTATGAGCGTTGTTTCTATCTATAGTTCCTTCATGTTTTATGAAAGAAAAACATAAGGCACAATAAATAATGTAGTGTTTATTGATATAATTATAACTTGTAAACAAATATCTTACATATTCATTTCGGATAACTACAAATGATTTTGACCCTTAATTATGAGGTGTTTTCATTTTTAGTCTACTAACTTTTCCCTTTTCACAATTTTCCTAAATAAAGAAAAAAAAGATTAGGTAGTCGTTAAATCATCTAATAAGATTAATGGAAGCAAACATAAAGGTAAAGAAAACAAACTTGAACTTTAAGGTCAGCCTAATAATCACACAAACAATTCCGATTTTCTTAAGATGTTCATTTGGGAACATGTCTTCGTGCCTCCGCATCAAAAGGAAAAGATTTATAATATTGATGCAACTTGAAACGGCAATCCTTGGTCCTTTGTTTCAATAATGATGTAATGCATGTTGAAATATCTAGTTTCTCAATATCCACAATATTCAATTTCAACTTTGAATAATAAGTAAAAATGTAGCTAATCTTAAAATCATTGAAACAATATTGCATATAGTTAAATGTATTAAAACGTTACCATAACGTTATCCAAAGTATTTTCAAGTAAGTTGTCTTCCTTTAAGTTCTTAGCATGTTTCAGACAAGGTAATTCTATTCTTGCAATAATCCCTAACTCACTTAACAATTTTGCATATTGGATGTTGTCTACAGGACGACCGTACTAAGTATCAATCTATATTGATAACTTGTTATTCATTGCAACATTCATTTGTTGCAATTCACAACCTCTAGTTTTACCTCTATGTCTTTTTTTTAATACTAGCATTAGAAGCTAAAAAAAAAAAATTATAAGGAAATATTAGAATAGATAAATATATATTAAATCATAAGTCTATTTGTAGGTGTTAACATAAACAATCATGCATTAGTTGCTTCATTATTGTTTGAGGCAGAACAAAGTTATGTATGACTAATTTCTTTGGTGTCTGAGGTAGAACGTTGTTATTAGCTAGGAATTGAATTGATGACACAAACTAATTGATCTTATTGGAGTTCCATAGTTGCCACCTTCTTCCCTTTATTTCTACTAGGTGCTATTACATTGAATATCTATAAAAAAACATAAATTTTAGTAACATTACAATACATCCAATCATCATCATCAATATACATTCAATCATTAACATTAATCGCATTAACATAAGTCAATCCTCAACATTATGTACACTAACAACATAAATGTTACCAACATTACGTTTGAGACAATATAAATAGTACTTTCATGATACATCCAATCATCATCATCAACATACACTCAATCATTAACATGAATCACATTAACATAAGTCAATCACCAACATTACGCATATTAACAACATAAATTATTGGCCCCTAAAATATTTTTGTTGAGTTAAGCATGATAGTTTATGGAATAAGCATGGAATTTGAATTTTTTCCTTAGAATGAATTATGAGGTCATGATAGAATTATTATTGGAGTTTAATTATTTATTCAAGTGTTAGTAGGATTTTATTACATTGGTTAATTAAATTAAAGTAGGAAGAGTGTATGAGGGCAATTTTGGCATGTTACTATATTTAAGAGTCATAAAGCATTAAAGGAAGGGTAAAGTGGACTTTTAGCATTTATTAAGGGTAGAATGGGAAGAGGAATTGTTTTCTTGGTTATTAGAAGAAGACAAACGTAAATGGAGGAAAGAAGGAGAGAAAATCGTGAAAAAGAGAAAGAAAGGAAAGAGTTTCGGCCATTAGAGAGAAGAAAGAAGAAAAAGCTAGGTTTCATCTTTTCTTAGTCTTCAAGAGTGATTTTGAGGTTGTTTAAGAAGAGAAAAAGAAAGAGGAAGATTAGAGCTTCCATTTAAGCCAAGAGACTCAATAATTGGTGAAGATTCAAGGTAAGTTTATGTTTAAACTTTCGGATTTTTGGAAGAGTTTTGATTCATGAAGCTTAAGAAATGTATGGGTTTAAGTATTCTAGGATCAATTTTAGTATATATATTTCTTTGAGTTCTCAATTGGAAGCCTTATTGAATTGGGATTTTTTTTGCCAATATTGAAGGAAATCAAGATGAGAGGCAAGAAGAGCAAGAAGAGAGGCACCTTTGAGCAACTTTTAAGCAAGGAATCAAGGTGGGTTACATGTTTATAGTTGAGTTAATGAGCCATGAGTATTTTTCTGAATCAAAAGAGTTAAATGATTTCAATTGCTTTATAAATGTTGCATTTATTGCTTCTTGACTGATTTAAGTATTTGCTATATGTTTGGTACATGAATCTTGATGATGATTTATGAAATGATGATGAAAATTGTATTTGAAAAATATCATGCTTATGGAAATCATGTTTTCAAAATGTGCCATTTTGGGAAACAAGTTTACAAGTTATGAAATACATATTATGTGGGTTTGGTTTGGTCCATTTTGTATGTCAAGCGCACTTTGACTAAAGGCTTCTCCCGCCTGCCTACAAGTGGCATAGAGCTTCTTCAAGGACTCCCTGATGTTTACATCTACGCAAAGACCACTATGTGGGATTGTGTTAGTTCGTTCTGTTCACTACTACACAGGACCATTTCATGAGAATGTGTTAGCTCGTTTTGTTTATAGACCTCCCAAACTATTTTGATGTGCTTATGTATTGACAAGTTTATTGAATGCATGATTTGGGTTGCTTATAAAGTGTTTGATAAATTAATAATTTGGAAATATGTGTTTTATGATGCATTGTGAATTTTACAATGATTTTGCTTGTTACCAGTTATAAACTTGTTACCCACAAGCTTCTAGCTTATCCCCCATTCCTCCCCATCTCCAGGTGACGAGCAAGAGATCGAGTGATTGAGAGTCAAGGCATCACTCCGAATTTGCATATTTTTGTTTTTAAGTTAGTGTAGGATTATTCGAGACTTTAACCGCATTTCAAGTATCAATCATATGTATATTTCATATTTTTGGATTATGAGACCAATGATGTATTTGGGTCTTGAAATGCCCGTTAAAGCTTTGTAAAACTCTTTTCTTTTAATGTTAATTAAATATACTTATGTTTTGCTCATGATTTTCCAAGTTTTTGCATTGCATTTTCAAGCATTCATTGGAGTTTAGAGATATGCTTTTTACAAGTTATTGATGCTGCACAGGGTGAATGTTGGACACATTATAGCCTTTTCTTTACTTGAATTAATAGAAAAAGAGTACTTTGGTGTCTTGAATTGGGAAGAATTAGTGTGATAAGTTAGAGATGAAATGAAGGTGATAAAGGGAGTTGAATGTGTGCTGAGTTATTGAAGAAGGTATTGACATGGTTGATGTTGTATTTATGTGATCATATGCAGAAATTTATGATGAAAGTGCATAAGTTTGAATGTTATGTTCTTGGGTTGATGATCAATCATAGATTATGATGTGGTCCTAAATGATATTGAATTGGAATGGAGGTGTAAATGATGAGGAAAATAAGTTAGGAATGATAGATATGCATAAGAGGGGTCATAGGAAACTTATAGGAGTTAGAAATCTAAAATTTGACCAGTAAATTTCTGTTGGGAAAACTTCATGTCTGTTGGGTGGACCTTCTCGGGTATTCCAGCGTTTCAGTTCAGTTCATGTCTGTTTAGAGGGACATATATCCGCTAAGCAGACATTCTCGGGATAGTTATAAAAATGTGAAAATTTTGACCCTCTAGATGGCAAAATCTCTCTTTAGAGTCTTCACGGAAGTTTTGGAAATCGAAGTTCTCTTCGAAACCATGCTTAAATGACCTTGATCCAACATTCATATTGAAAGTTATGTTTTTTGTCCCAAATCATGTACATTTTATAAGTTGTGGGCTTATCATTGCTTATCTATGATATACTTAGTTGGTTATGGAAATAAGAGATAAATTGAGCGATGTGTTTAGGGTGACGATTGAAGATATGAACATAATAATGGATTGTCATATGTCAAGCACTCAATTATGGATGTTTGGGATGTTATAAGAACCCTTCAGAGTGCTATGCTCACAAGTTAAACTCCAGAAATGGGGTTTAACGTAAATGTTACCAATATTACATTTGAGACAATATAAAGACCACTTTTATGATATCTCAAATCTTCATTATCAATATACATTCAATCATTAACAATAATTGCACTAACTTAAGTTAATCATCAACATCACACACATTAACAACAAAAATGTTACTAATATTACGTTTAAGAGATAATGTCAAGAGCACTTTCATGATACCTTCAATCATTATGATCAAGATCTTGAAAATCATCATCATTAATTACATTATGATTTGACTTTTCATCGCTATTATATTTGGCCAAAGTATCATCATTGTCATATAATTCATCCTCAATATAATCTTCATCTCTTTCTACAACAAGATTAGCTTGTACTTCATTTGCTTATATTATATTGGGATTAAAATCTCTCATATGGAATGATGATATATCTACATCTTCTATTTCAAGGGCTATATTATCAGCTCTAATTCAATCTTTTGATATACTTCATCACCATCTTCACCTATTGGACCATTTTTCCTTTCACAAAAATAAAAAATATTTTATTGTTGAAACTTTTGAACAACTTTCCAATTGCTACCTAATAAAGTGTCATTTGGTAGAATACTTGCTTCTTTTGACTTGTAAGAACTTCATTATCATAACATATGTTACTAATATTGACGCTAGTAATATTGTCATTCACTTTTATATTAATCTCTTTGTCACCAAGATTAAACTATTTGCACTTAAATAGAACAAATTTTTTTCCTTGATGTAATGCAACTCTATTATTTCTGAGATGACAATGTAGAAGTTAATAAAATCATCCTTATGTTGTCCTTTAACAATAACCCCATAATTTTGGCTTCTAAGTCGATTTTCACAAACTTTTATATGAAATCTAACTCTATTAACAATGTAACCTGTGCATTTTTTCTACACATATGAAGCCCACATGCCGAAGCATATAATGTTATGGTCGCCTCTGGTAATTTACAGTTATGTAACCATATCATCTATAGAAAAATAATTAAAAGTTAATATCATATATAACTTTCATTTATGGTTATGTAACTAATCCACAAAGTTGTACCTTATATGATGAGTGGATCACCAAATGAATCATAACATTAAAAAATGACTTAGATATGATATTAACTTAGTCAAAGCTATGTCTTTTTCCATCTTTTCAAGTTTTTGTAGTTTCAGTGTTTTATAACATAATTGCTTAAAAAATAACCCAATTGTGCCAAAATTATGGACAAATCCTTCGACAAACACCCACATATTTCAATAGGAAGTAATCATTACAAAAGTACATGATAATAATAATTTTTGAACCTCGAAACCTTTCCCTCATTAGCATTGATATAATAAGCTATATTAGATGCATACCCATCAAAAAAATTAATTGATTTAAGAAATTGATAAAAAGTTTGTTTCTCCCTTTTTGACATATTGTAACATATAGGTGGAATCATGTATGACCCATCATCTCTACTTTTCAAATGCAAATCTTTTCTTATATTCATGTCTTCCAAATCTAATCTAGCCTTAATTTTGTCTTTTGATTTGCCATCAATTCCCATCAAAGTACCTAAACTATTCTCACAAATGTTTTTTTCAATATGCATGACATTAATATTATGCCTTAATATCAAATCCTTCCAATATGACAAATTGAAAAATATGTTTTTTTTATTCTAATTAAGATCAAGAAAACTTCTCTTTTGCTATGTGTAAACTCTTCCTAATATGATAATTGATTAATTACATATACAAGTACAAAGAAGCTTTACTATATTCTACTTTGCCAATAAATAATTTGCTTCTTCACCATCTATGCCCATGTTTTATGTAACGATGAGGTCACATGTAACATAGTTTAATTTGTAGCCTTATTGAATGAGTTGGATGGTTACAAATAGGACATGCCATATGCATTTTAGTACTCCATCCAGAAAAATTGCCAGAAGTTAGAAAATCGTTTATAGTCCACAAAACAGCTATATGCATTCTAAAATTTTCACCTTCAACAACATCATAACTTTTCTAATCCAACCTCCCAGAAATGTTTTAAATCGTCAATTAGGGGTTGCATCAGGAGTAGTAGGTCATGGAATAAGTAAATACAATTAAAACAAGACTCCTTCATATACTTTTATGGGGGTAAATTGTATAGCAAAAGAATTATTAACCACATGTTGTAAGAAGTACTCATATTACCAAATTAATTAAATCTATCAGAGTTTAACCTAAGTCAAACATTATGATAATCCTTTACAAACCATGGAAACTTCCCATCAACTTCTTTCTATGCCTTTGAGTCTATTAGATGATAAATAATGTTATCATCAATGTGTTTGTTTTTATTCCACCTCATATATATGATTGTTTTTGTTGACAATAAAAGTCTTTGTAATCGTGGTTTAATAGGTTTAATAGGGAAGTATCTCAAGATTTTATGGGGTATCTTTTTTCATTTTCCATTATCCATTTACCGCTTTGATGTATCACAAATGGGACATTTTTGAAGTTCTCTAATGTCCTTGCAAAATATAGCACAATCATACTAACAAATATGTATTGATATATATCCTAATCCAAGATCACTTAATATTTTTTTCATTTCATAGTAAGATTTGGGGATTTTGTGGCTAATCAGTAATACATCATTGAGAAACTTGATTAATATGTAAAAATATTTATTACTCCACCTATTATATACCTTCAAGTGCAACAACTCAACCATAAAAGATAGTTGTGAGAAATTTGAGGACCCTATATATAATTCTTCTTGAGCAACTTTCAATAACTTCTCAAATTTATCTTTTGTAATTCTACTAATTGTATTAGGCAAATTAGTTTCATTCATAGTCTCCATATAATTTCCCACATTCTTCAACATTTCTCCAATCCCATCATTTATATAATCATTAATATCGCTATCATCTACATCATTATTGTTACCACTATCATCACCTGCATTAACACTTTAGCATTACATGCTTAAGAATGTTTTCCATGATAAATCTATGGAGTATAGAATTTATTTATGCCTCGGATTATAAGCGATTATAGACTATAACTTAACTTTGAATGTTGAAATTTAAGTAGTCTATACATGGACAACAAATTTCACATTTTAAACTCATTTGATCTTTTACAAATTTCATGAGTGTCATCACTCCTTCTAAGTATTGAGTGGACCATTTTTTATAAGACATCCAACTTTTATCCATATAGCTATAAAATTAGAAGTAAATTACTTAATTACTAAATGCAATTTAAATTGTAAATAACATAATGATAAATCAATTTAAGTTGACATACCAAGTTTGAATTATACTAAAAAATGCAATTGAGCATGCTTAAAATAGGAAGCATAAACCCATCTTAAAAGCCACATGTACAAGTAGTTAGTTTTAAACATACCTTTAAATTATGAAGCAAGAATTGTAAGATTTAATTCAATGTGTGCTTTCGCTATTATAAGCTTTAGCAACTCCTTTCCACTGCATTTGTAATCAAAGTATTAATATCATCATTCTTAACAAGCGTATTAGAGAGCTCATAAGAAAGAATTAATTAGGAATAAGTATAAAGTAAAAAAAAATGACCAAAATGATAATAAAACCTAATCTAAGCTAGATTTTGATAGTAACTAATCTGAACCCATCTAATAATAAAATCTAAATAACCTAAGAAGAAGATTGAAATTGTACTAGTAAAACTAATTCGATTTTTTTTTTAGGAATTGACCTATTCATTATAAAGAATCAAGAACCAAGTTCAAACAATATTTTGAAAATCATAAAGAAGGAATTCTTTGATAAGTTTTAAAGTTCAATAAAGAACAAGGGATAAAGAACTATATAGTAGTCCCATTTTAAGAATCCATAATTATATAGTTTTTCATATTTAGACAATATAAATGCTTAAGTTGAATTCTACATTACCAGCTTATTACTTTAAGGTTGCCTAGAGATACTCCAATTTATAAATCAAGAAATAATGTAATATGCATATTTTAGGTCATAGTAATCCTTATTGATTCAGTGTTATGTTAGGATTTATAATTTCATCTATCTTAAGAATTTCTCATTTTTTTCAGTATTATGTTAGGATTTATAATTTCATTTCCATATATCTTAAGAGTTCCTTATTGATTTAGTAGTGTTGTGTAAGGATTTATAATTCCATTTCTCTTCAAAAATTCTTATTGAGTTGGATTACCTATGTCTATATACACAACATCTACTGCTCATCATTAATCTTCTTTTCCATTGATCAAAGATGGTTTCTTTGAGGAGAAGAAGAATAAAGATGTTAACTATGGAAGATTTTAACGGTAGGAAGGAGGACATAGGGAGGAGAGGTAGAGAATTGCCTAATTCTTGGCGAGTTTTTTTTTTCTACTTAACAAAGGTTGAGGCCATTATGACAAAGAAGTTGAATATGGAATACAATAATGGCATTGTGATTACTACTATTACTACTTCATCTAGTGAGTTCAACTTCAAACTCATGTGTAAAAGTTCTCTAACAACTCGACTTGCCATATCCATGAATGAAGGGACTCTGTGCTTAATGCCAAAAAAAAGGTCTAAGACTGCCTCTATTAAGACAATTCACCATGATAACAAGAAGGAAGATGATAAATGCGTGAAGCAAAAGAAAAGAAAAGCTATTGTTCCAATCCCTCCTCTAGACTTGCCCATATAATTCAAAAAATCACATTGGAGACTTAGAAAGCATAGAGGTTATGTTGATTACACAAAAGTCATTGTTCGTTACTGATTTGAAGAAGGGTGAAAGATGCTTGTCCATTCCTGCAAACCAAATTCAGTACCACAACTTTCTCACTGATGAAGAGAAAATATATTCGTAGCTACAAAAAGAAGTACCGAATGTTTTTAACTACAATTATAGGATCTGTGACTTAAGCTATGAAACTCATTTTGTAGTTAAAGCCTTTTAGCTATGAAAACAATTCATAGCCAAAAGAAGAAGAATGAAAAAGATTTGTGCATCAACGTTGAGCAAGAATTTTAGCTATCATTTTGAAAATTGTAACAAAAAAATGCTACCTAAGCCATGTTTAATTTATTATTTAATTTTTTAGCATTATACTTCAATTCCTAGTTTTTCTCTCTCTTAAATCATGACTTAAGTCATGTTTGATTTATTATTTAATTTTTTGATGTTATACTTTTTAGGGCCATAACGGAATTAGGCTATGAATACTTGAACTTGCCTAATTTGAATTAAATTGATGTTTTATTCCAACTCTATATTTACTATTTCATTTTATGACTAATGTTTGTGCTTCCCTGATCAAGAATTGCATGACTTATAATTCAACTTGAGACTAAAAAATAATAATTGAAATATCATATTATTGTCATAAGATAAAGATATTTATGAAATTGTATGCACTACTATGAATTTCTTAGCTTAATTAATTTCATACATTTATAGTTATCACATGGAATAATCATTAATTGATTATACTAGATGAGTCAAGCAAGATTGATCTTGGTGAAATCAAAAGTCCTATATACATTTAATATGACACTTTTGTTTTTAATTATTTTAAAAATATATATTTAATTACTTCTTTTCATTATTCAAAATTTTCAATTAGATTAATTTTTGTAATTAATAAACACAATCCTTATGAGACAATATTCTTTTCATTATTCTATTATTTGTTGTAGATAATGTATACTCATATTAAAAAATCTACAATAAGTTTTTGGCATTGTTACAAACAATTTTTAGCCACAATTTTGAAAAACGTATCCAAAACTTTAACTTTTAGCTGCGAATTTGAAAATCATAGCCAAAAGTTTTACCTTTAGCTACGATTTTCAAATCGTTTCCAAAGGAAATGTAGTTTATAGGCTACTTTGTTGTAGTGTTTAGCTATAATTTTGAAAATCGTTACCAAAGAGTGATCCTTTGGTGACGATTTTGAAAGTCGTTGCCAAAGGTTAACCTTTAGCTATGATTTTCAAATTATAGCTAAAAGCCTACTTTGTTGTAGTGATTTTTCTGCACAAATAACTGAGCCAACATTCATGATTATGGCTTCTTCTCCCAATTTAGGTAAGTTGCAAAAATTTTATATTTTACTCTTTAGTTTCTTAATGTTCTATAAAGTTTCTTAGGGACCATTTGGTGTTGAAGATGGTCCATTCATTTATGGGGCCTTCAATAAGGTTGGGTGAAATAGTTAAGTGCGGTTATTTATAATGCAAGTTACTAGTTTTTATTTTAGACTATTGCAGTCTTCAATTCTAGCAATGGTTACTCATTACTAATGAACATATTGGACTTGAGATGGTCTAATAGATTTATGAACCTTTTATAGGTATGCATATTTTGGACTCGTAAAGATGTCTAGAGGTCTATGAAAATTAAGTTTAATGAAAGTGCAATCATTTGAAGAGTGAGAACCTAATCAAATGCTAAGAAATATAATAGATTCAACTAAAAGTTGATAGAGTTCAATTATTGTCAATTATATTTTTTTAAAAGATTATTTATAAAAGAGATATGCCTCAAGATAAGTTCATATAATTACTTTTATCTATCATTATGTGTAGCACCCCACTTCCACCGAGCATGTACCCGTATATACCGAGGACATTTGGACACACACCCTGTGAAAGCGGTGTACTAGAGCAATCAAACAGAACTCATTGCAAATTTTTCTCAAACATCACACGCATTTTTTTGAAAAACCAATAATCATTTATGGCCTATTTTATTTATAAACATCACCAATTACAATTGTCATCACAAACTTAAACTTGATCAATCATTAAACACATTATCGAAATTTCAATAATCTTTTGGGCCCATTACAAAACACAAAATGTCTTTGAACATAACTGTTATTATGAACATAATTTATTTGTACAATAAATGAAGCTTGCAGAATACAATATTTAATAAAAATTTAATAGAAAACATATGCAGAAACTAACTGATACCGACCTCTATCTTTTATTTGAATGCAGTGGTTAGACTCTAATTTGTCTAACTAGAGATCTACCTGAGCCTGAAAAAAAAGTTGTAATATTGGGTTGAGTTTTGTGAACTCAATGAATGGTCCATCCTCGATAGCTCACTCAATTATATAACACATCAATTCATGTAATCATGTAATTCACATCATTTCACTAATCATCATGTTGAATCACATACACTTCATATTCACTTAAATTCATATTTCACATTCATAAATCATTCAAACAGTGCATTCCAATCATTTAAACATATATATATCAATTATATATGCAATGTATATGAAACTCACATTCATTTATTTCGTTGTTATGACCGAGTGCATTTTTCACTGTCTTGTATCCTTTGCGGATATCGGGCTCTATCATACTGTCCCTTATCCACTGGAGATACAGGGCTCTTTATATATTGAGCCTTAGGCTCTTACCACAAATGTCAGAGCTTTAAGCTCTTTTTCACTGGCGACTCTGGTTACAACAATTATCTTTCATGCATTCATGTAATGAAATGCACTACATTCACATATTTTCAAATAATCACCAGTGCTCAATTTTCCACATTCACATTCATATATATTCATTAGATCGACATCCGACATTAAAAAATAATGTTGATTTTAAGTCAGGAGGACTTTACGATAATTAATTTTGATAACAATCAAATAATAATAATGTTAGAAATAAATGAACTAGT
>JAOQML010000197.1:40874829-40890790 GCA_027568935.1 Erythroxylum urbanii | reverse complement strand
GCCAAGGAGAATGCGGAATGATCCTGGGCCTGGAATAGCCGATAGGTATAAGACTGATCTTTGGAGATTGGATCGATTGGCCTGTGGGTCATTACGAATGGGCTCGGGCCCAACACGACCGACTCGACCATACCAATATCGATATGAAGCAAAAAAATTTATTAAAGAAAAAATTCCAACTTAATTTAATTTTTGTATAAAACTGAAAATTTTTAAGTAAATTGAATTCACAGTTTATGTTTATCTATCTATCTGTATCTCTATATTTATTTCTATCTCTATCCTTATCTCTCCTCTTTAATTTGTAATAATTTTTGACACAATCGTTTTTTCATCTCTTAATTTCTTAATCGCCGGAGTAAAACACTCCTCATAAGAGTGTTTTTAAAAATAGCGAATTGAGTTTAATCTACCAATCCAATCATCTAATTACTAAATATTATTATCAGCGATTTGATATGATAAAAAAGTCAAATACCTCTCAATCTACTAAAAAATAATTGATCAGTAATTTATCATACAAGATCAAAATGTTTTTTAAAAAAAGTCTTATTTGGGCCAAAACATAAGGAATCGAAAAAGTTAAAAGCAACGGTAACACAAAAAGAGTTTAAGATGCGGGGCTGCAATAAGTTTCCCACCCAAGTCCTGAATGGTAGGCAACGTGAGTCCATTTTGCTTAACCCAAAGCCCATGTTCGACCCTTTCGCCAAATTTACCTCTTCGCCTAAAACCTACCACCCTTTTTTTGTCCCTCTAAAGCCTAACCATGTTTCTCAATCTTATTGGTAAGAGCTTGGCCTTTATTGCGTTTCTAGAGTTTGCATTTTTTCTTTCTGCTATCAACTTTAAGATTTCTTAGTGAATGAGGCCTGTATAGCCAGTACAAAAGCTAAAAGGCCAGAAAAATTCGTTGATAAGAATCATTATCCAAAGGAAAGGGATTTTTTCTTCTTTAGCTTAAATTTAAATGCTTTCGACGAAAACATAAGGTGGGTAGTTGTGCAGTTTTTTCTTTTTAACTTCTTATTAAGCTTTTAACTTTTGGATGCTGGCTTTTGTGCTTAAATGTGTTCTCTTAACAATTTTCCCCATATTTGTGTTGTTGATTTTGTGTGTTTTGTTACTGACGATTTTCGCAGTTGATAAATTTTGATAAGCGGCGAATACCGGTATATTAAAATGGCCCTTGCCTCTGGACTTCCCAGAAGTTGTTCAGGTCTCTGCCTTAAATTATCATGTCTTTTGATGATCTTTATATATGATACTGCTATATGTAACTATTTTCATTGATCTTCCTTTCTTTGTTTTTTCAAAGTTCAGTTAATCCGTACCGTTCCAAACTGTCTTTGGGCATTCCGAGATTTGATCATATCAGATTTGATAATTCCAATGCTATTCATCCAGTATCAACGAGGGTAATTGTTTTAGTTTTGACATTGCATGCCAAGTTTTCTGCAGATTCGCCGTGTTTAGAATTGTGTTTTTATTCTTACAGATTCCTGGGGGAAGATTTCTATGTTGTCCTGTGGCACAATCTGGCGAAGAGCGTGTTCTGTTGTCAGTTGGAAAGAGTGATTATCAATTAAGATATGGGGATGATTTACCTCAAGAGCCATTTTGGCTTAGTTTAATCAAGGACGCCATATGGTATGCTAATAATTTTTCTTTTCCCTGCCTTTATAAACAAATTGTATATTGTCAGTTAAAAGATTGGAGTTGGCACCTTCTTTGTTTCAGAACAAGGTCTGCGATGCGACTTGAATATGGATAAATGATAGAGATGTGTGTTTAATAGGTTATGATTGTTTCAGGGGCTTGAAGTCTTTGGTTGTGTTTCTGTTCGAGCAACCTGGACAGCTCAAGTACATAGAGTGGCCAAGCTTTCAGAGCACGGTATGTGTGATTAATGTTTTTTTGGCTTGAAGTTGATACCACTGGAAATAGAATGCCTGTTTTAAGTTCTTTGAAGTTTACAAATAAAAGAAGTATGAGAATTCTTACTTTTGTGTTGGTGATATTATGCAGCTGAAGACTGCTAGCCTCAGTCTGATTCTTGTTGCTCTGTTCATTGTCATACTATCTTCAGTGGACTCAGTTCTATGCTATCTATTGGCTTTACGTTTAAGGAGAAGCCCTTGATGGACTCCAAGTCTCATCAAAACTTGCCATTCATTCTCGTTTTTAATGCAAATGCTACTTGGTTTGCAAATTAGCAAGGGGAAGCTCCAACTGTCTCTAGCAATGGTTGAAATGAACTTCCAGAGAAATTTGTGATTAAAAAACAAAATAGCAGCTTGGCATCGAATTGATCAAGATATGTATAAACAGCCAAGTTATGTTGAGCTTAGTTTGTAGTAATGATCAAGATTTGTCGATTGGTCTGTCTCTGCATTGTATAAAGTGAAGTAACAATCATGCAGGCATTGTTTAGTTACTCTCTCATAACTGTTTTGCATTTTCACGTTGAGTTTTGAGCACCTGTTCCCAGAAATTTCAAATACCGAGTTTTAGGAAATGTTGGCTTCCATTTTCGAAAGAGTATTATTGGCTCTGCTTTTCAACGGCTTTAAATGACATCAGGATTATCATCAATGACAAATCAAAGTTTAATTACATGAGCAACTACTTGCATTCTGAAATAAGCAATATACCATTTAGAATCAAACGTTACAATTTATCAAATATATTCAAAATCTTTATTTTATAGTATTTTATAATACT
Source organism: Erythroxylum urbanii (assembly GCA_027568935.1). Classification (NCBI taxonomy): domain Eukaryota; kingdom Viridiplantae; phylum Streptophyta; class Magnoliopsida; order Malpighiales; family Erythroxylaceae; genus Erythroxylum; species Erythroxylum urbanii. The sequence goes on along the minus strand of JAOQML010000197.1, from coordinate 40,888,066 downwards.
AAAGAAAAATTATTTAGCGATGGAATTTGATTTGGTGTCATTTAAACCAATTTTTTGTTTTCTAATTCAAGCTCCTTACAAAATTTGATCATATGTGAGCATTTCTTTTAATTTTTATAGTTCCTTTCATAATCTTAACCCTTAAAAATAATTTCAGATATATATATATATATATATATGTATATTAAAATCTTATCAAACATGCATTAAGTTAGGAGTTGGTACTTGCACAAAATTTCAAATTAAATTTTTAAAAAATGAAATTTTTAGAAGAATAATAATTCAACAGTTAAATTATAGTACCAACTCCTAACTAAGATATATAATATTTTCATAAATCTTAATATTTAATGATACAAAATAAAAATTGTAATACACTGAACGTTTTACTCGTGATTCAGACTACTCAAAATAAATAATCCTAGAATCACGAATAGACATAAAACAAACGCAAAGTTTAATCTCGGAAGAATGTCCATTTAACTCTCCGGATAAACTCCTCGATCAGCCCTTGAAATTCCAAGGTTTCATGATATACAATATTATACATGATACTGAATCAAACATGACATCTGAATTCATTGCCGACACCGCCAACATCCAAGAACGAAACTATATCAACCCCTTTGGAAAAAAAAAAAATGCAAGGATCACCCTCGATTATAAAGTTTAAGAAAAGGTTAGATTTGATCGCTTAACTACATAAAAAGAAAAAATGAAAAAACTGTTGTCCCAAGTGCTTGGCAAATGGCAACCCCAAGTGACTCTGTGCTTAAATTCATCATGACAGCAAAAGCATCGAGTAACTGACAAATGACCGACCGTCCTGACCGTGCACGTACGTGGCTCAGAAGGTACCATAAAAGAATAGTTATACCAGGAGACATAATTAAATATGCTTGAGACTAAACATTTTGGTAGCTTCGCCTTCAGTAGAGCCTCCAAGGCCTTACACTGGTCTATGCTCCGTTCATAAGCATCTGCGACGAAATCTATCAAGACCATAAATGCATTAGGTTGTCAATGTTGCATCTTTTGCAGAACGATGGTATATAAGGTTTAATTATGGAACATATGATTCCCTAAATACCTTTAATCTCAATCACATAGTGCTTCGACAAAAACTTTCCTGCAACTTCTCCAAACACTTCTAGATTTCTCATTTTTGGTTTTTTGCCGCAGCAGCCTGTACTCAAGAAACAGGTCATGAAGTAAGAAACTTGAAAAAAGGTGAACACAAGGAAGAACTAATATTTCTCATAATAAATAATGTTTCTCGTTATCTCTTTCTAGCCAAAATATAGTCGTTCATCATTGTTAATATACAAGAAAAAAGAAAGACTCCTCGCAGTTTCCAGAGCTTAACACCTATGTTGAAAGTTTTGTTTTGGTGGAAGAATCGTCGTTAAATTCAAAATGCCCATGCTTGACAACTATCAATTTACAAACAAATGCCCCAAGCATATAGGTCATAACCAAAAGTTGTATCAAATTTGAAGACATACATTTTCCTCTCAAAGTCGTATATTTATAACTCGAGAGTACCCAGTAAGGGACAAGAAGAAATTGAAGCATGCATGTCCAAATTATCTGCAATATGATGTATTACAGAGATAAAATGTATTCATCTCACCCTTAGAAGCTACAATAACTTCATAACTTCAATTAAGATCAAATTGGGAATGAAATGAGGCACTGACCTTTTGAAGTTTCTCTAAGATAGAATCTTCATATGCTTTATAACCAGCACCAACAAGAGTATTAACACGATCAGATTCCATAGACTGCTGGACATAAGGAAACACTCCTGCAGTAGCTGGTTGAAGAGGAACAACTAGAAGAGGATTAGCAAGATTGCCCAAAATGCTTCCTGTTGCAGCAACCTATGGATAGAGAACGTCCAAAATTAGAAACAATACAACAACCGAAGTTCCTTGTTCCTCAAAAAGAAAATAATTTGAAAATTTTATCCTGAAGAACTTACTGCTGCATCTTTAGTTGCCATTACAACAAGGGCAGAACCTCTTTTCTTGGAGCTCTTGATAACAACATCTTCAACATCACCAAATCTTGAGAAAACCTCCCTCAACCTTTCTGCTGTATAATCCTCGCCAATCTTTTCCCAAGAAACTTTAAGCATCTTCTCCTTGTCAGTACTACCCACTTTTGCCTTCACTGAACCCTTTGAAGCAGAAGCTGAATCCGGCGTTGTCTTATTAGCATGCATTGCTCGTATCCTTGCAATTTCTTGTTTCAGTTTCTTAGCAATTCTCTCCTCTTCCTCTCGAGCCATGGCAGCTGGATCTGGCGCAAAAGCTGCCTTTTCCCTCTCTTCAAGGTCTGAGACCATCTTCTGCCGCTTGGCACCTTGCTGAGAACGACGTACATGTTGCTCACGTTTAACTCGAAGAAGTTCATCAAACAATTTGCGAGCTTTCTCATCCTTGAGAATCTCATAGGAAGACTTGAGCTTTTGAAAATTGGCATGTGCATTGGGATCGTCAGGGCGCTTATCTGGATGCAATTCTAAAGCCTTCAATTTGTAGGCTTTGGATATTTCTTTTTCAGAAAGCTTAGCTCCTTCTTCACCAGAGGGCAATCCCAGAACAAGATAGTGATCTACATCAGCATCCATCATTATTCTTCTCTGCCGCAAGCACACCACAACTATTACAAAATCAAAATAATGATACGAACAAAATCAAGATTACAAAGTATGTTCAGACATGCTATTCTATTCTATTATTTGTGAACACAGCAAATTTAAGTTGTAACGTCCAAATATAAAAGGCAAAAAGTCAGAACTTAGAAGCAATCTTGTTTTTCACCGATCTGGGTTTGCAAGATAGGAAGGCTTTCCACTTTGGCTATAACTTTAGCTATTATAGGGAAAAGCGAGGGTATTGCCAGAAGAAATCGAAATCGAACAAACAAGCAAAGTAGTAGGGAGATTGAATTGACCTCTGAGACAGGGACAATGAAAAAAACGACCAATATGAGCACATAAACCAAAACAATATGAAATCGAAAGACGTTCTTTTTTATTGAAAGAAACTCAAAATTCTAGCCAATAAATAACATTATAAACATATTCATGATTAACATATAACGCTCAGCTTTTGGCTTAACAACAACCAATCACTGAGATAGTGATGAAGGAGATTGAACGGATAGGTAGCAAGTAATTGACTTTTAAGAACAAAATTCCACCCTCCTCTAGTATAATATATATTATTAAAAGGAACTAAACTAAACTTTTTATTATAAAAGTAAGAAATTATAAATCTCTAAAAAGCTATAATTACTTAAACAGCAACTGTATATGTCAAATTACAAACAGAAAAACTAAAAACTAAGAAAGAGTAAAAGTAAAAGTAAAAGAGAAGGATCTGCAGAGATCCTAAAAAAGGGAAACTTACCCAAGGAAGAAAATGGCGGAGGAAATCGTGTTAAGACAGGGTTAGGGTTTGGCCTTGTGATCCCCACTGAAAGGTTTAAAAGTGAAACGAAAATCGTTGAAGGCCTAACGGAGTTTCGACGACTTAGCCACCGTTAGACGGATAATTGATGACAACGCCGGAGATAAGAGAGAAGCGTGGCGACGGGAGAGAGATGGAGAGTTGAAGCGATGACTATTGCGAACTCGTTAGGGCTTTCTATTATCCCCCTTCAATTTTTTTCATGAGGTTTCGATTCACTTAATATTCAATTATTCATTATAAAAAAGAAAACTAAATGAAAGGATAGATATATATAAAGATAAGTTTACCATCTTTTTAAACTTATCTTTATATATTCAATTGACAAATTATACTGTAAAATTATTTTTAAAATTAAGAAGCGACGTCGTTTTTGGTAGCAACTACCAGCGCTCAACTGCTGAAGACAGATTAAACTGGCCTTTCTCGGATCTCATCATCACAGCCACGGAAAGTGTTGTTCCTTAAGAAACTTACACCAACTGGAAGTTTTGATCTAGTTCTGTGTTCAGATTGATTTTTATTTAGTTTAATATACCTGTGTCGAAAAGGAGGTGAAGAAAGGGGAGCGATTATGGAGAGCAACGACATTCAACGGTCAATTTCTATGCGGCTGAATCGTAGAGGAGGTGACCGGAGTAATGTAACTCCTGTTTCCAAAGGTAAAGTTTGAATCTTGCAAATCTTGGCGATATGGTTTGCTTTTTGTTAGCGAATGGAATTAAAGTTGGGAAATGGTCACTATATGGGTTTGATTTTGATTATGGGAAAGTTTAGATAAAGGATAAGGCGAGTTTAATTCTGCTGGGATTAATTAGGTACTTATAATTTGAAGTAGCAAACTTATTGATTTTGTTTTTCTTTCTTGATTATGTTTTCTGTTATTGGTAAGTGAAAATCACTCTAAAGACTTTAACTTGCGTAAGATTTTGATGGTGGTGCAGATGGTGATGGTGGGTTGTTTTCATATGGGAAGCTTCCCAGTGATTATCCAATGAAATTATTATGGAAGCGAGGGTTTGTGAGATTGGTTTTTGTCGTTGGCATTGTGTGGATGCTCCTCATTCTTGTCGTATTGTTGTTTCACGTATGGTCTTGCCAATCTACGTCTTTGGTCTTTTCAGGTATTTTCCAAGATGGGTTCTTTAAGGATCTTTGTGTTTTTAATCAGCTGTACTCGAGATCCATGCTTTTATTTCTTCTCTGGTTAAGTTTTACATCTCTCGGTTGATAAAGAATGAAATGTTTTGCATTCTGATCTTTATAAAGCTCTTGTTTCTTATCAAGTTTATCTGTATATTATACTAATCTGACTGATGTGGTTTTGCTTGGCATGCAGCTGTTTGTAATAAAGAAAGCAAGGTATATAACATTCTGAACACGCTGGGATTTGTAGCGCAACAACACCGTAGGTCTTTGATGATATTTCCATTTGAATTGCTTTGCTCCCTATCTAGTTTATACCCTTCAGCTCTTGTTTCTTATGCATTTTAGGTTGTTCAATCCCCGTTGCCAACAATCCTGACAAGATAATTATTCCAAAGGGAAGAACCCCAGACCAAATACTTCGGAATTTGTCATATTTTGAAACTCAGAATGATTCACAGGCAACCCCATTATTTGGTGGACATCAGAACTGGTTGCAGAGAGATGAGAGTTTCAAACTAAAGCCTTCAATGCAGGTAAATCTTTGTCTTTTCATTTTTTATTATTTATCATGTACTAAAACCATCTTTTTTTGGGCATGCCATGGAGAAAACCAACAAGAAAATATTGGTAAAGGAAAATGGTTATTCATTTCACGTAAACTTGCCATTTCCATATCACAGATGGAAGTTGGAACTTTTTTAAGTTCGTCTCTTACCCTTATGCCTTTCAGGTTCATTGTGGGTTTATGCATAATGGGGGTGCTGAAATGGATCCATTGGATGTCAAATATGTTGAGAAGTGTAGGTTTGTGGTTGCTTCGGGGATTTTTGACGGCTACGATATCCCCCATCAACCTTCAAACTTAAGCGAGCGCTCCAAAAAACTTTTTTGTTTCCTTATGACAGTGGATGAGGTGTCTCTCAGTTTCATTAGAAAAAATGTTACTGTTAGGAAGGACAGGAAAGGTGGACAATGGGTTGGTATCTGGCACCTCATTCTATTAAAGCATCCACCTTATGATGAACCGAGAAGAAATGGGAAAGTTCCTAAAATTTTGACCCACAGATTATTTCCCCAAGCACAATATAGCATTTGGATTGATGGTAAAATGGAGCTAACTGTTGATCCATTGCTAATTTTAGAAAGGTATGACCTGAGATCTGCCACCGTATTCATGTATTTTTGTTTTTGATTGTAAAAATAAGCGGGATGAAATATATTTTTATGCAGATACTTGTGGCAGGGAAAGCATACATTTGCCATTGCGCAGCATAAACATCATCGCAGCATATATGAGGAGGCTGATGCAAACAAGCGAAGGAAACGATATGCCCGACCTCTTATTGATCTCCACATGAAGATATACTATTATGAGGGAATGGAGCCCTGGAGTTTGAAGAAAAGTACTGTTAGCGGTAAGAAGGAAAACCACAGCTTTTGAAGCAAGTTTTCTATTCCCTTGAGAGAACCTTAATACTTTAGTTTTTTTGTGGTGATTTAAGCATAAACTCAATACTTGTGATTTGGTAGAAACCCTAGAGTATATTTAGGATCACATACTAAAAGATTGATCATGAATTTAAAGGAATGACGTCAGAGAGTGAATTTTTCATTTTGCTTCCATTTGTGACTGGAATTCATTGAACACAGATGTGCCAGAGGGAGCTATTATCATTCGGGAACATACACCACTAAGTAATCTGTTTAGCTGCTTGTGGTTTAACGAGGTCAACCTCTTCACTCCAAGAGACCAGCTGAGTTTTGGCTATGTTGTTTACAGATTAGGAAATGCGTTCAAGTTTTTTATGTTCCCGAACTGCGAGTACAACTCTTTGTTCATACTGCATCCACACACTAGGGAGCATTCATCGAAGATAGAGTGGGTAAAAAGCTTGAGTGAGTTTAAGGGGAATGGTAGCAGTATGAAAGAGAGCAGAGGTGGATTAGGCTTGTGGACTCCGTACCCAGCAGACCTTGGTAAAGTCGTCCTGCCACAGGTGGTAAGAACATCGAAGGCAGGCTGAGATCATCTTGTGTAAATCAACTCAACATTACCATGGAAACCCAAAAGGGTTATTTGATATCGTTAATTCATTGATCCTGCTCATGAGAATACGAACATGGAAGCCCTGCAAAGTCCTGCACAATGCAGGGAAAGGGAGATTAAATTTGAGCAACCTCAACCTTTGCCATTACACGACTTACGAGTCTGCCTTTTGGAGACAGCTTGACAAGTTCCCAATAGTCTTTAAATCTGTATTAATCCCTATCAAGTTATTTGCTATAGTTTTGCCCATGTTTGGAATGGTGAAGTAATGTTGTTCTTTGCAGATATTGCCAATCATAATGACAAAAGCATGTTATGTAACCTCTTATTTCATTGAATTTGGAGCTATTAAAACTTACAAAAGAGTATAAATTCATTACAAGCGCGTAACATGTGTGCACGTGGAAAAACTACGTCAAGAATTAAAAGCTAAAATCGAGTAGAAGAAAAGATTCGTTGAAAGCTAAAATCGAGTACATAAATGTGACTACAAAATAAATTGAAGCAATACAAGCAGCATCCCGCGAGGGCCTTATAATGCAAAGCAGCCCTGAATGACGTCTCTATATGTAGAATAGAAAGCTCTTTAAGTTATGACTGGCTCTGGGAAACACCAACTAATAAATAAATTACAAGATCAAAAATGGCTTTGGTAGAATATGGATTTCATCTGAATTTGGAATCCACAATGACAACAACCTTTATTTATTCTGCATGATAAAGGAGAGCCATGCAATCAAGGAGTGGACATGCAAATAAACAAATCCTAGAGCGCTCATCCCAAATAACCAAAAGCAACCCTTTTTTGTTTGAAGCAACCTTTTTTCTCTAGGAAAGCTTGTTGCTCAATTGGTTGAATCCCGGCTGTAATACTGGTCAAGTGTCTTTGAAGGGATACGGTGGAGTAGCTCACGAGGGAAGATGCGGAGCAGTGTCCACGCCAAATCAAGTGACTGGAAAATGTTACGGGTGTCATAAGCTCCTTGAGTGACAAATTTCCTCTCGAATTTGTCCAAGAATTCCAAATACAGCTGTTTGTCAGATTGGTATTGTTAATATTCCAATAAATTACAGAATCAAAAAGAACATCATTTCAGAAAAGAAAAGCGCATAACCAGATCTTCAGATGAAAGGGCTTCTTCTCCAACAACAGCTTTCATTGCCTGGACATCCTTTCCAATGGCATAATTTGCATACAGCTGAAAGTTTGAAATTCAAGACGTTAAGGTTTAGAGAAAAGGACCGTGCCATAAAACAAAGTCCCACGTAGTGCCAACCAGACCTGGTTGGAGACATCAGCGTGGTCTCTACGAGTCATCCCCTCCCCAATGGCGCTCTGTGATGATGACCAAAATACTCTTCAGAATATGCCTCATACCATATCTTATCTTAACAATGTTGTTCTATGCCCTCACCCAGTTCCTCCCAAAAATATCTCTAACAAATTGATAAAAGTGACCAAAATCATATTACCTTCATCAAACGAGACAGTGATGGGAGGACATTGATTGGAGGATAAATCTGTTGAATTCAAGTATTTCTATTAGACAATAGTTGTTCCCAACAAAGTCCATGATGTTGCACACTTGTTGACATTGCCTCAATTAAGCTAAAATCATTATGAACTATGACAAGCCGTGAAGAGATTAAATTAAAAAGTATATGTAAAAATTCAGCATAATGCTTAAATATCACAAGTTAAGCTTTCAGTACAACAATGAATCATCTAAACCAAGGCAATCTAGAAGTGACAACACCACCAGAAGAAAAAAGTACTTGGAATCTCATAAACCTTACCTGCCTATTATGGAGCTGTCTGTCAATGTATATTTGTCCCTCTGTAATGTATCCCGTCAGATCTGGGGTAGGATGTGTTATATCTGCTCAAAGAAAAAAAGAAAAAAAAAAGATCTGAGCCATCTGTTCCAAAGCAAGGAATGGTATACTGGCAGTTCCAAAAAAATACCATCATTTGGCATAGTTAATATTGGAATCTGCGTAATGGAGCCTTTTCTCCCTTCAATTCGCCCAGCACGCTCATATATAGTTGCCAAATCAGTATACATGTACCCAGGATATCCACGCCTTCCAGGAACTTCTTCTCGAGCAGCGGACACCTGCAGCACCATAACAGGTACGTCTCATAAAACTGGAGCAAAAAGTAATTGAGTGATGAAGCATTCGCTTGTGCATCCAAATAATGAACTAGTTCAGAAAGGTATTAACTTGTGCCATGCAAGCATTCCACAAACTGTAATCTAGCAACCGCAATATACTCAATTAATTTTGTAGAAAAGGGAAAAGCTAGTGGCTGTGGTGGAAGTCCTTGAAGGCTAGGAAAAAACAAATTATATAATCAAGCTTGTGATTCTAGTTCGAATTCCATTGGGTAAGACATAGAAACTTAAAAAAGACCTCTGTTCCTACCTCACGAAGAGCATCAGCATAGGAACTCATATCTGTAAGTATGACAAGAACGTGCTTCCCGCATTCATATGCTAAATACTCTGCAGTAGTAAGAGCAATGCGAGGTGTGATAATGCGTTCAATGGTAGGGTCATTGGCCTGTAGGACAGCACAATGGAAACAAGTTTCAGATATGTGATTTGAGGAAGTATAACTTACAACCTTAGCAGTCCAAATCAATTTTTGGAAATTCAAGCAGCCAAATGTTTCAAAAGTCACAGAAGACCATAGAATTACCAAGTTCAAGAAAAGGGTCACTCGTTCCATTGAACCATTTTCCTCAAAATCACGTTTGAAAAACTGTGCAGTTTCCATATTTACACCCATAGCTGCGAATACAATAGCAAAATTGTCCTCTCCTTCGTCCTAAAGATCACCAAGTTAAGAACGAAATTTAGAGAAGAGGATATAACCAAAACCAAAACAATCCACTAATAATAAATTTTAGATAAAGTTAAGTTGTGTAAGAAAGATAAGTAACCCCTTTCCTCATTTCCACAACCTGTTTCTCCATTCTTCTCTCTCTTGCAAAACAAACAACAAAGTAGCCACTCAAAAGAACATTTGTATTATTCACACTTCAGTTGGTGTATCTTCCTAGTTTGAGGTTCTTCAAAATCAGAATAGCCACTAAAACCTGCAAAATTACCTCAAGAAGATTGTCAGTCTTCTCCAATCGCTTCACCAAACCAGCCTGGCGACATATTTGGGCAGCTATCTCATTATGTGGAAGACCAGCCGCAGAAAATAAAGGGATCTTTTGCCCTCTGGCTATAGAATTCATGACATCAATTGTAGAAATGCCAGTTTGTATCATCTCCTCAGGATAAGTTCTCTCACTCGGATTAATGGAACTACCTGTAACACGCATGTAGGTCATGAAAGGATGCCTCAGAAGAACATGCCAGCATGAAGATAAAGAGTAACTTGCCAGAGATATCCAAGTATGCTTCAGGTAAAATAGGAGGACCGTTATCAATCGGTTTTCCAGAACCATTAAAAATGCGTCCAAGCATATCCAATGAGACGGGAGTTTTCAAGACCTACAAATAAGCAAAAGAAGTGAAGACAGGCTCACACTTTAATAGAAGTTGATATGGAACTAATAAGTCTGTATCAAATTCTTCATTTGCAACCACTTAGAGATCTAAAAGCATGGTGAATTTAAATTGTTTCAAAGGTATCAGCATCGTAACTTTTGACAAGAACAGGTAGCAATGTAATACACAACTTCATCTACTAGTCGTATCCAAATAAAACTTAACTATGTCAATACTTTATGAAAGTAGCTCAAACAACTACGTGAAAATGTGTCATCTAAAGCTTCACGCTCCATGATGCAGTTATTGTCAATCAAGTGAAAGTTCAAATGAGATTAATTTCCTCTTTCAATGTAGAGAATTCAAAAATGGCTTCATTACCTCTCCAGTGAATTGTACAGTAGTGTATTTGTTATCAATCCCAGATGTTCCTTCAAAAACCTGATCAAAAGGAAAGTGACAGCAATTCAAATTGTTGATTAAAAGGTTCATCACTTTTTAGAGCAATAATAAAAGAACAAAGACACACAACTAATTGCTACAAGAACATAAAATAAGACCAAAGACATTACTCTTGAAGCAATGATCAAAAGAGACCACATCTCTAAGCCACCAAAAGTCAATTTGTGGGAAAGCTACGATCATAAGGGGACACAGGTAGAGATAGACAGTAGTCACCTGAACAACAGCTTTCTCCCCATCAACTTCCAAGACTTGACCACGTCGGGTTGTTCCATCCCCTAAACGAATATTTACAATCTCTTGATATTTGGGTCCCTGTCACAGGAAATCAGGCAATGTACTTCAGAATAGTGTAGGGGCTGAACAACAATAACAATACAAAATAACAAATATAAATGTACTTATAAAAGAGTAAGATATACCTTAACTTTATCAAGAATGACAAGTGGTCCTGCAACTCCAGAGACCGTTCTATACTCTGTAACGCAAACAAGCAAAAAGGAAATCTTCCTGTCAAGTAATTGCTACAACCTGGAGGATCCCTAACATACATTCAGTCAACTTAATTGAAATCATACAACAGTTACATCAAGTCTCAAACAATTTCCTCCGAGTCTTATTTTTATCACTGCGATTTGTCATTGCTGTGGATATCAAATTTCCGTCTTTTTTGGGCAACGTTCCCAGGTGATAAGTCAGTCCAAATAGCTTTTGGCATGACAACATATCCGCTTAGAAAGTCAATTAAAGAAATCTCAAGCATACCCATGCCGATCTCCAAGGTCCCTTCCTCCATCTCGAGGTTGTTTTGCGCCACACCCATTATCAAGCTTGATTGCCCAATATTCATTAAAAGGATAACGTCAGACTCATGAAAAGGCGAAAACTTTAGAAGCAAAACTCTACAACAGCAAGATTGATGTCACGTTACATACATAACTAACAAGTAATCCCAGAGAAACAAATTAGAATCCAAAGACCCAGATACAAGATCAGTACATAAACAATTAAGTCCCCAGAAATTTAAAAAACAAATGGTCAATAAAAACCAACTTAAAATCCCAAACAACACGCCGTCACATCAACACCGTGTTTGGTTTCCCTGAAAACAAAATGTCAACGTCCACCTCCCGTAGAATTTGGAAACAGAAAGACACTGACAGCAACGAAGTTCACTGAATTGAGTAGAGATAAATGCTAAAACAATACCGAACAGTAGATTAACAGTTGAAACGGATGAGAAATAAAACAAGTTTCAATCGTGTGCGATCAAACTCCATAAGAATTTGAAAATGATTGAATCAATCAAAGGAGAAAGTAGATAAAGATTGAAACTTGAGAAACTTGGATCTGATAAAGGACGCACTTTTGATTTTGATCTGTAATGAAAAACCACACACAGAAAGACAGAGAGAAGGATGGGAATGAGGGGAAGGAATAAACTGAGATCTAACGGTTAGAAAGACAAATAAGCACTATATTGTTTTGCATTTTAGTGCAAAATGATAAAGTAGGGGGATTTTTTATAACCATTTTTAAATTTTGTTGTTGAACAAAGCGTGGAAAGGTGGCCAGTTTATTAAAGAATATAGATACTATCAAAATAATTTATTTAAAAACATATACTCAATTTGTAATTTGTGTTTATGCTAATGATATTTTTTATTAGTAAAAATTATCTTATTTAGTGTACAAAATTTTTTGCTTTGTGAAAGTTTAAAAAGGTTCATATTATATACAGCTTTTCTTTTATATTTTTACAAAAAAAATTTTATTTTGGTTACTTAAACCTATAATTTTATAGAAACAAAGGAGTAAATTTAGGAGTTATTTTAGACTGACCCTCAACTAAACTAGTGTTAACATAAATTTCAAATTTCCAATAGTAGTGATATTTGTCCAAATTGAAATGTCATAGCTGGTTATTTTAGGACAGAACTGATTGTATAGCTTATTCTGTGGAGTTGATCTAGGAATGGCTTGAGTATATAAGTTAGGCACTGATTGAATAAAGAGCAGAGTTCTTCTCTCCCAAAATACATCTCTTGTCTGAATCTGTCATGGTATCAGAGCCTACACTATGACCGACCAACAGAAAACCAAAGAAAACACAATGACCGACCAACAGATGGTGACCAGTGAAGTTCCACAACGGAAAACCATCTCACCCTATGACATAACAACCCTGGATAATCCAGGATTGTTGATTACCCAGGTACAACTGAAAGGTGAAAACTATGATGAGTGGGCACGCTCTGTGCGCACGGCTTTAAGAGCACGGAAGAAGTTTGGGTTTGTTGATGGGACGATTACAATGCCCACAGATAACTCACCAGACATCGAAGATTGGTGGACCATCAATTCCTTGTTGGTATCTTGGATTCGAAACAACATTGAATCGTCGCTTCGCTCAACAATCTCTTACGTAGAGGTTGCAGCAGATTTATGGAATGATATACGAGATCGTTTCTCAGTGGTTAATGGACCAAGAATTCAACAAATAAAATCAGAGATTGCGGAATGCAAACAAAGAGGGATGAGCATCGTCAATTATTATGGCAAGCTCAAGAAATTATGGGATGAACTAGCAAACT
>JAOQML010000197.1:40859254-40869547 GCA_027568935.1 Erythroxylum urbanii | reverse complement strand
ATGAGGTGTGGTAATTTACCACACCTGGACCCGTTTCTCTGGTCCGACCCGTTCTCTGGAAACAGGATGTTACAATTACTCCACTTGTAAATTATTAATATCCCCTCTTCATAAATGACTCTATTCATATCGAACTAGCTCTTCCTCAAATTTGAAGTCATTTGAGTTATTCTGTTAATCACCATTCATTTGACGCAAATCCATGAATTTTTCATCAAATTCATCAACTATCTTTGATACTACTATTGGGAAATTAGAGTAGGACTCAATCTCGCGCACAATGAAATAATTATGAAACTTTTTTTTAATTTTTCGAAAGCTAAGATCACTTAAATTTTATAAAATGGTTAATATATAAATCATAACAAAATATGAATCATAATTTATACCGTATTATGAAATTTAATCCTTTTTCTTATCGTTTTGCTCAAACTGTTTCTGAAATCAACTCATCTCAACCACTATAACTGTATAAGTATTAGATATCTAATGATATCTATAAAACATGTTGAAAAAACCCTGCAACTATTGCAGAGAGGATTAGGCAAGGAATTTTAGCTCTCTTAGTGCCTAAGTGTATTTATAATAGGACTTCGACCTTTTAGTTATTTAATTGAACTAAAATTCTAATTTCAATTAAAATTTAATTATAATTACAACTAAGTCTTTTCAAATATTGATTGGGCCTAAATAAGATTCAATATCTCATATTAGTCCCTATTTATTTTATATCTCATATTAAGCATAAATTTTCTCAAGCTTTATAATCAACTTAATTAAAATATATTTTCTCTCTTCAATTTGTTCTTTGTGTGTCACCCATTAAGTTTCTAAATACGTTAGCAATAGATATAAATTATAACCCTAAATCATATTTATGATTGGATAAATTAGACTCTTTTAATATATCTTTAATCCTTTAATTAAATAATACGTATCCATAGATCAAGATTAACATCTAACAATGCATCTTGGCTACCAAAATATTTAGGAACCTTAAAGTAGTTGTAACTAATTTTTTTGTATAATTCAATACTTTCATTACATAACGTTCTTATTAGACATAGAGTATAGAACTAATGTCTACTTTATTTGAGTCTATTCATTTTAGTTATCCATCGTTAGTAATTGATTCAATTAATGATATTTGAAAATTATTTTCAAATTGTCATCTCACCTTGGCTAAGGATTTCCTAAATCAATAATGACCGAGAATAATAGAATATTATCCCTAAATACTTAAGAGTAATGAGTCCTATATTGATCTCCATATAATTTATACCATATCCAATGATTACAGACTGAACTTTCCTTAACTAGAATATGACAATAGTAGTGTCAAAACATAACATTCTTTATATGCAATAACTTGGAGATATCAAGTTAAAGGATCACTTATACAATCATCACAATGAAAATTTTCATAGATATATAAGTAATGTTCTAAATAAATTCTCATATGAAGTCAGTTTGATGAACTTATTCTCTAACAAACACTCATGTGTTTATTTAAGTATCTCCACACTTTAGTTTATGAGTTCGACTACTTCCTTTATAAGGAAGAAATATAATGTATGCAATCTTTTTATACTATATTAATGTTTAGTCTTAATAGAACAATGATTAGAAACAATTTAGTGATAATACATAAAGGCAATATGAATATCATTTTTTGCAATGTATATTTAATATGTATAAGATAAATAACTCCTTTAAATAATTATGTCATTGGATTATAATCAGTGATTGATTGTAGGGCATAAACTAATAATTTTAATAATTTACAAACATTAAAATCTGATTATTTTAATTTAAAGAATTTGAATTATAAAAACCTAAAATATAAAATTTTGGAATTTCCATTTGGAAATCCAAAAACCACAACTTATAAAACCTGAAAAATAAAACACGTAATAGATGACCTGGTTGAGTTTTATTTTAGCTACTAGGAGTTGTTATATACTACTTATGTCTACTGCTATTTTGCAATTGTTTGGTACTTGTGGAGTCCTTACCATAGTTCAGAAATGTATGGATTTTATGGCCCTTTGGGTTTAGAGTGTACTATTTTTGTATGAATTTCTAAAAATTATGGCTGTCCAAATGTTAAAATAAGTTAAAGCATGATGACGTGCTTGACAAATCTTGCCTGGAAATGTGTCGAAGTGTCAACATCTAGAGCCATCCTGTTGTTTTAAAGAAAACTGCAGTTCTCTCCTCTGATGACTACCAGCACTTTCATAATTATGGTCCAACTTATTACATTCCGAATAGTCATGGCAATACGTGATAGGTTTGAGTTACATCTAGAGCAGTTAGATGTAAAGATGACTTTTATTCATGGAGATCTTGAAGAAAAGATTTATATACTCTAAGAAAAGGTTTTCAAAGAAGTAGGAAAGGAGAACTTGGTTTGCAAATTGAACAAATCTTTGTACGATCTAAAGCAGGAGTCGAGGTGTTGGTACAAGAGATTTGATGTCTTCATTATGATCCTTGGATACAACAAACTAAATGTAAACCCTTGCGCATATTTTAAGAGGTTTAGTGACAATGACTTTACTATCTTGCTGCTGTATGTAGATGATAAATTTGTAGCAAGCCCTAATAAAGAAATTATTATAAAATTGAAGGCTTAGTTGGCTAGGGAAGTTGAAACAAAGGACTTGGGCCCATCAAACAAGATTTTAGGGACACAAATTCATCGAGACAGAAATAATAGTAAGATTTAGCTTTCTCAAAATAATTATCTGAAGAAGATCTTATGATGCTTCAATATGCAAGATTGTATGTCAATTTCTACCCCACTTGTTGTTAATTTCAAGTTATCCTCCATCATAAGTCCTAGCAGTGAAGATGAGAGGATGGAGATGTCTTGAGTATCGTATGTATCAACAGCGGGAAGCTTAATGTTCGCTATGATTTGTACAAGATCAGAGATTGCACATGCAGTGGGAGTAGTTGGTTTGTACATGGCAAATCCTAGCATAGAGCATTGAAATGTTATAAAGAAGGTCATTAGCTACATTAAAGAGACCTCAGATGTTGCATTGTGTTATGAGGGACCAGAATTTGGTGTCGATCCTCTTGTGGCCTGATGGGGACATGAGTAACGTGAAAATGGTGAGGAAAAAAGAATGGTGTGAAGATCTGATTGACTTTCAATCAAATGTTCAAGTGAGAGATTGTTGCTGTCAACTGCCAAAGTCAATAAGAGTTGCTTCTGACTTCCCATAGTCAAAAAGGGAAGGGAGAAGAAAAACTTTGCATGTGAAAAGCAAAAGAAAAATAAAGGTCAGCAATATGTCCACAACTAGCTAAACGCATCTAGGAGGCCTATAAATAGGCCTTCCTAGATCAATTTTCATTCATCTCAAATCTTCTCTTCTTCAGTTTAATCTCCACAATTTAGAGAGTGTTTCTCTTATTTCTTAAGAGATCTAGTATTTTCCTTGTAAAATAGAGAGAGGTTGTAACTCCTAAATTTTTCATAGTGAAGTTTATTCTTCTTGTCAGTGATTTTTACCCTGATTTGTTTGGGTGATTTTTCATATGAAAATTTGTGTGTTTATTTCTTCATTACTATTCGTTTAATCTTATTTAGCTAAGAACCTGTTCTAATCCGATCAATTTTCACAACATACATACAACTTGATCATTTATTCGTACCTGTGAAAAGTAAAAAAGGGAATTGAATCTTCTTTAGTTAATACACAAAACTCTCAGGTATTCTAAAAAGATAATAAAACTTTTGTAGTCCTTACATTTAGATGAGCATAATTGGAAGATGTAGGGCCAAGTGGAGAGTGTATGTAGCGTATGGTTTGACATTATCAAGCTCAAAATTAATCTGCCAAGTCATAGGTTTGTAATTGCCATTTGTAAGCTTGCAAAATGCAAGGAAAGATTCCTTTTTCACATTAGAAAAGAAGAGGTAAAGATCTTCCTAAGAGAGAGTTTTAAAGATGAATTGTTTTGAAGCAAAATGAGAATCATAACATGTATTGTTGTATTACTTTGGTACATAGGCGTAAAATCGATCTCGAGTGTGATTACTAGATCTAATATTGTAAACAAGATCATTCTTTATATACAAGTCTGTGTATCATGATCACATCCTATATTGCCCATACCTATGTTGAGGTTTGTTCAGGAAAACTTTGTTTTTAAGATCTAGACTTGGGTTTGGTATAAAGAACTTAGCAACTGAATAGTCAGGGATGCCTATTTCCTATAGAGGAGGACCATTCCTTGGAGTTTCAAATATAAGATTATCCAACATGATTTTACTTCCTGCATTATAGATTAATCAATCTTCGTAGTATATTACTGCAAAACACAAACCTTCTTCGATGGTAATTTGCCCACTGTATCATGTGTTACATATTAAAAACATGAAGATTCAGTATTGAATGTACCTTCTTCAATGATGATTTGATCACTGTATTTGTAGTCCCCAACTAAACTTGGACCTAAGCATACAAATTGTAGATCCCGGGTCTAACATTTTTAATTTGGAAATCTCCATTCTTGTTATTTCTAGTCCAGAATTGATAACTGTTAGGATATATGTTATTATGATATCTTATTATGTAGTTTTGGGCATTATTTAAAATTGGCATTAGTTGGATTTATGTGGGACTCTTTCAAGATAAATTTGATTAGGTTTAAAATCATAATCAAGATGTGATTTAATAGATAACATATTTTGGGATAATGGTTATCTAAGGAAGTAAATTTTAGAGATGTGGTTTGATTATTTGCAGCTATAATGTGGCTGGGATTTTTGGCGAAGAAAAATGACTTGGTAGCTGTAATTTTTTAGGGCAATCTTGGATCATTTTTGTAACTAATTTTGTGGGATATGATTCTAATTTAGTGCTGTAACTTTCTATCAAGGTTTCACGACCTTGTTGCTAGTTTTTATCGTGCATTATATATTTTTCTGTAGCTGCACGTTCTTCTGTTTTGAATAATTATTGAGAGTTGTATTGTGTTGCTAATCACGTTGATTTTGGTAGTTGCATATTCTCTATCTTTGCATGACAATAGAGGGTAGTGTGATTTTTTAGCAGCTAGGTATTCTTTAATTTTTCACCAATAATTGAGGGTTGTCTTGCGTAACTTTTGAGTAACTTATGAGCTAATTTCATTTCTGATTTTTGGGGCATCATTCTAGTGTGGCTATTGATTATCGATGGAGTGTTGATTGTGTGACTGTCTTTTATGATTTTTTGTGTACAAAAACTTCAAATGTTTTCGTGATTTTAATAGTTGATATTCTTGATTTTTTGGGTGATTTTTTGTTAGGTAGATTGGGGTTGATCGTGTGTGTTTCTGGTCGATAGTGGTGGTGGTGTGCGTAAAATTCTAGCAAGCATCGTGGATTTTGCCGCTCTGTTGTTTGCAATGTTCAGTGAAGAAACGTTTATTTTGTTGGTAATTTTTTCACACTGGGGAGCTGTGTTTTCTATCTATTATGAGGGAATTTTGGGGCTATCAACGATAGTGGTTTTTGTGTGAAAAACTTCTAGCAATCTTGGTATTTTTGCAGCTTTATAGTTTGTAATGTTTTCGGTGGAAAGACGTTTGTTTCGTTGGTGACTTTTTAGCCGTTGTGCGTAGGATGTTCCAGCGACAATATTGAAGCGGCAGATTCTTTTGATGGAAAACTTCTCATTATTTTATTGACGAAGCTACATTATTAGGGAAGTTGTTTTCTTTCTCAATGTCTTTGTTTATGTTCGATGCTATTTCAATCATTCGAGTTATTTTATTTTCATCCTTTATTACTAAATATTGTTGAAAAAATCCTTTATTGAGGTTAGTACGAGGTGGTCGTACTATTGGGTGTGATTTGCTTTTACGGGTAGTGAGGACGAGGGATAGTGGTAAGGGTTGGGTAAGTTAGCTCTACAATGCCTTGAGTAAAACTATTATTATATCACAGGTGAAAGTAATAAAGCTAGGTGAGGGCCTCACATACGTAGGCAAGGTACACCAAACCATGTTACCAAATCTCAGGTATTAATTTATCTATTTACATTTAATTTTATGTTTTTGTTTGGGCTAGAAAACAACTACAACTTAACCATAATTTTTGCTAACTATATCCTTCGAGATTTTCAATAACCCTAGAAAACATTAATCGAAATCAATAAGTGACCAAAGAAAAAGGTTAAAAAAATGAATATGAAAGAATCACAAGTGGAAAAAAGAAACTAACCTTAATGTCATACTGTCATGAACCAGCTGTTAGACATTTTTGACTTTTCCCATATAGTTGGACAACATTTAATTGCATTTTTCAGTTTTACAATAATTTATCAGTTAAGTTATGTAATTTGATCCAGATAAAGATAATAAAGTGACCCAATAAATAATTTAAATCAATGGGTCAAAGTTTGTGTAGAAAAATATATCCCAATCAGTGTAGACTGGACCCATATCGGGCCTGTGATGGGAAAGCCTAATATGGAAGTTATATATAAAGGTTAAGGTCTTTTGTAGTTGCTCATATCATTCGCAAGCATAAGGATTCTCTAACTCATTAAGAGAGCTTACGTTTTGAGACAAATGTACAAAGATGTTGACCGCGTTCTGGTGAGCAGTTCCTATGAAGACGACGGTGGATTCACTCTCGTTTCAGCTTTGGAAAGCCCGTTTGAAGTTATGGAATTGAAATCAGGTATTTTCTGTATTTCTTTAATTATTGCTCTTTCACGTTTGATCTGGAATTTGTTGATGATAAAACCTATCTACTTGTTTTACGCTCAAAAACTGCAAGTAAACGGGTCATGACTTGTAGTAGAAAGAGAGGATATCGATCCTACAAGGATTAATGCCTAGACACTACTAAATTTAGACACAACTTTGTTTAAAAAACTAAATTGTGAAATGCAAATAATCTGGAAAATTAAATTAAAATTAAACTTAAAATTAAAAGACTAATGTAAACAATAGATAATATCGCAATTGTAGAAAATCTGAATTTAAGAATCTAAGTGCTAGAGATTACTTTTTTCTTATTTTGTCTCCCTCCTATTTTATTGATTAAATTGTGTCTCACCCTAGATTTTCGAATTTACTAATTACCCTCTCTCAAGGTGTAACTATTTGTCCCTAATCGAATTAATGGGAATCGACTAAATAATCTCTCAGCCTACCCAATGATTATATCGATTCAATTAGTTATTAAGATATCCTATGAGTGATTAATTGACTAATCGAGATCTCTCTTTTAACTATTCAATTGACATAATGATTGCTAATCTATAGGTCGCCAACTCTCGTTGTACAATCTTACACGAATCTCATCTCACTCACTCTCTTGATTTGTTGCAAGACAATAATTTAAAATAACAATCACCAAAGACAATTCATTTAATTCAATAAAACAAGAGTTTTGACAAAATAATTTAAAAGCAATCCCTAAAACAAAATCAGTATAACATGGTCTCCATAACATCATCAACAATTAAATAAAACCATTTTTACAAAGAATAGAGAAGATTAAATTGAAAGAAAATTGAATAGAAAGACTCCTTCTCTTCTTTGCCAAAATCTAAAATTTTGGTGTTAATGTACTATTTTGTCCAATCTTGAAGATGATCCTTGTCTTCAATTTCTTCTCAATGCTCCGAACATGTGTTCTCCACTCAAGGATGGTGTTTCTACAGGTGGGTGTAGTCTCCATTTAAGATGGAGACTTAATGATGTTTTTATAGTCCAAAAATTTTAGGTTTAATAAAGCCTCGCAGATTGCCTCGGATTACAATTCCCACGCTTGTGGGAATTTGCATGATTCCCACAAGTGTGGGAATTGTATATAGATGCACTTCTCGTTTCTGCTGTGATTTCCTATGTCTGTGGGAATTTGCATGATTCCCACGAACGTGGGAATTTGTCCCAAATGCACTCTCCTTGTCTTCTCTTCTTTGATCTTTTGTTCAACCTCCAAGTTTCTCTCTCTTCCTTCCTACACAAAAATAATCAATTCTTACCCTCAATTAGCATCAAACACACAAGAACAACAATGGAAATCAAACTTAATGAAAACATACAAAATGAATCCTAAATTAGAACAATAAACAACAATTATGCTAGAAAACACATGCTAATTACCTATAAAAACATATCCTAATGCACACCTATCAGGATACCTAACTAAGGCCCCGTTACGTGTTACACATGGTATTAAAGCAGTGACGGGATCAGGTGGTAAAAAATGAAAAATTTTCAGTTTTTCTCCATAAGGTTTCAGAGAGTTAACTTCTATTTCTTGATTTTTTTTCTTGCTTTTTATTACATGAAATTGGTATAAATGTGTTTAGCCTTGAGAAATGAGTTGAAAACGAGCCCTGGAGTGCCAAATATCAGCTCAAAACATGTCGAAAATTGCCATTTTTTGACTGGGCGACAGAGCCCATTGAGTGTGTGTCCCATACGCACCTGATGGGTGTCGACACGTGGATGGACAGGAACAAGCCATGTGTCACACGTCTATCATTAAGTGTGCATTTGGTGCGTGCAGTACACGTACCATACAAGTTGAAGGCACGTCGCTCTACGATCCTCCCCCCACATGCGGTTGACATCAGCAGTACAGTGTGCTGACGCACTGCTGACATCATCTACATTATTTTTAAAAAGAAAACACACAAAAATTTCATATTTCTCGTAAAGATGCCCGGGGTATTTTAGGTCAGTTACTGGGTCCGAGAAATTCATAAAGTGAGTTTTTCTATTTTTCTAGATTTATTACATTAGTAATAAATTAAAGTTTAACTTTAGAAAAGGAATTAAGGTGTTCTGAATCTGATTTCGAATGAATTTTCATGCTTCGGACATCATGTGAGGGAAATACTTCAAGTTTTTTTGTCTTGGGTCTCATGTTCAGTGTTCAGGATTGCATGATAATTACTCAAAAAAGGGTTTTAAGATATTCGGAAGCCATTTTTAAGTGAATTTTTATGCAACGAACTTGCCATAAGGGAGATACATGAGATTCTCGTGTCTTGGGTGGTTGGTTCAATGTCCAGTGATGAATGATAGTCGCTCTACTGAGATGTTTCTTTTACAAAAGTCTCAAATGAAGTTTTCAAAAAATGTCTTCAGCACGAGTGTCTGACAATAAGACTGTGCATTCATTTTTTTTTGCATTTATTGATGTTGCATTATCACATACCATATGCCCATAAAAAATGTAAGGATAACATAAAGATATATCCCTTGTGTTTATGGACTTTTTGAGTTCTAATAAGTATGTAGTCACCAAAGTGGCCTTTCAAGTTAGTATTTCGAATTATTCTGCCTGCATGTTGAGGGATGTCTCTGGTTTTATGTTTGGTTATTCTGCTCAAAAGTGTTGACCTTACATAACATTTTGAGATGTAAATAAAGGCATAAGATGGAGAAAAACTATTGTTTAAGTGATCTATTCGCCCAAAGGTGGTAGTATCATGAGAGTTAATAGTTTGTACTCTGATCATTTTTATGCGGAGGTCTATTACAAATATTATGTATTCAGCTCAAAGGTATTTCATAATATGTGTGATTGGGTTCTCGAAAAAGATACTATTTAATGTCTTTAAGTATTGATAGTTGTATATTAGTGTGTATTTTTCTAAGTATTTGGCATGTGTTTCCTGCATAATAGATTATTATTGTTGTGTTTTAGGATTTATTTTGTATGTTTTATTTAGTTTAATCTTCATTGTGTTATTTTATATTTGATATTAATTTAGGGTAAGAATTGACCATTTTAGTGTATGTATGAAGGTTGGCCATATTTTTGATTGAGCTAGAAACCAAGAGAAGAGAGGAGAAGAGGAAGAATTATGACACAAGAACCCACGATCATGAGTTTCATACCAATTCCCACAATCGTGGGATGTTTAACGCGAGGATATATGCGGGGTTCACTTATTCTTTTAGGTTTTCATGACTATTTAAGGATAATAACCCCTATGGACAAAGGAGCTTTGGTTGGGACTTACCTCCTTGAGTAAAATCGCAGGTTTAGAGCTTCGAGAGAGGTAGAGATTCAAGGTTTCTCATTCATCATTGGGAAAAGAGTATACCAACGTCACATTTTCCAGATTTGGTACAAGAAGAGGAGGAGTTTGATTTAATCAGTTTTTCTTCGTTTTTCTCTTTTAGTATTTGTGTGATGAATTAATTGATTGTTGGGGATGTTATGGACATTATGAGTGACTAGTTTAATTGTAAAGATTATTTTTGAACTTCTTGTTAAACTCCTATTTTATTGATTTGAATGATAGATGTTTTTTA
>JAOQML010000197.1:40783691-40795461 GCA_027568935.1 Erythroxylum urbanii | reverse complement strand
ATTTCATTACAAATCTCAATCAAAATTTTATTTTCAATTTTTATAACAAAATTTTAACGAAATAATTTGTTATTTTTATTTTTGATTATAAAGCTCAATCGAATAAGTTTACATTTTTAACATAAAAATTAAAAATTAAAATACGAAAAAATTAAAAACAAAGCAATACTAAACAGTCCCTTAAGAATTATTTGGTTGAATTATCTTATGAATAAGCGATTATCAAAGCCGTCATGAGGAGTGCCTTAAGAATTATTTGGTTGAATTATATCTTACGAAGACGCGAATGTCAAATCCATCATGAGGAGTACCAACTTGTCTAGCCAATACTAAACATCAATCAATTATCCGTGACCTCAAATCAATTGCAAACCTAAAGGTTTGAATCGAAGTCTAAACCTTAAACTAGGGTGGTGTTGTCTAACCTATACCGTGAAATTGCAGAAATTCGAAACCCTTCCGCGTCAATTATCGATTCAGAGCTGCTCATCAGCCTTGGCCTTGGCAAGAAATAATGACAACCTAATCACTTTCTCATGAGCACATAAAACTGGAAGAAAACTTCGTCATGTAGAAGAAGTCAACTGAAGGTTCTCGAAAAGAAGTAACATAGAATATATTGGAGAAATGAAATTCCATCACAGGTAAGGTTCATTTTCTGCGGCATTCACCGCAGCCACTCATAATATCCATAATGTTCCATGAAACCGACGTTAATAATTTAGCAGTACCAGCTACATGAGACTATTGCAAGTCACATCCATCACCCAACGAGAATAGGAAGAGCATCTTCAAGAGAGCCAACTACAAACTAGACTCGCATTATTCCGCTACTTCACCCATTTCTTGTTCCGTACTGGACGATGTGATAGGATAATATTTGTAGTGCAGCTCTCCAACATCATCACCGGACAATTTCTTCCATCCATTAGGTCCCACATAATAAACTGATCGCATACAAGAAACGTCCCAAAATGGCTCAAAAGCATATTGCAAGTTCTATAATCACACAGCGAACAACAGAAACAAGTAGTCGTGCATGAAGTACATGCAGAGAGACACACACACACACACAGAGAGAAAGAGAGAAAGAGTACCACTAGCAACTCCACCACTGGCTCCATCACGAAAAGTAGCATGATAGATAGATCTTCTAGCCAACTCTGCAGCTTCTTCAATCGACATATCATAGCGGTATCTAGCAAAAAAAAACATTGTAATAAAAGCTTACACTCCGTTTGCATATGAAGGTGCAGTATGAGATATGGTAGATGTGCTTCAGCAAAAGACGCAGAGGAAGCAGTGCTACTTCATTTATAAGACAACATGTAAGTGTGCAAAGTAATGCAAAGATGAAATAGAAAAGTCAGCATAGATGCAATTAGCTAGACAAAATATCGCAGCAAAGTATATATTTTCCATTCTTCCATTGTCTATTCTTAAGCATCTCTTACACACTTCTTCTCTACCATTTTAATACAATTTGTACCAGCCTTTCAATAATTCTTCCTTTTTTTCCCATATCTTTGAGAAGAGACGGTAGATCCAGAATTTGTTTCATTAGAAAAGGAAGATAAATTCTGGAGAATTTATTCTCCAAGGGAACCAACTCAACACAATACATAACGCTAAGACCATGTCAAAAGCAAAAATAAAGAAATCCTTACCCGCTGTCCAGTACACCATAAGCATAAGGTGAACCAGATCCAACAGAAAATCTTGTTCCTTTCAGCCTCCCACCTTCACTGTCCACGTAGTATAATCCAGGACCCTGAAAGATAAAGACCATAAAACTTATGCATGTTAACTTTGGGAATAGAAATGGACACAATGAACTGCTATTTTGCAAGTCTTACTGTTTCATCCCATCCTGCAATCATGGTCCCTACAGACAGACCCATTCCTCGATAAGAGTAAAGTATGTTTGCCAGGAGCTTTGATGCCCCAGTAACCGAAATTCGGCGCTTGTTTGCCAACTCGTGAAGTCGACACTGTGTCATTCAAAGAAATTTTCATTAGCACTATGAAATAAATACAACGGAATACCAAAAAAGAATAACTGCCATAAGAATTATTCTCATGATCTCATCAGGGAGCTACTCAACATAAAGGCTACTTATTCTACTGTTTAACATGCCAAGACTTATTTGGATGGTGCGGGCATTTACAGTCTGCTACAGCTAATTTTCCAAAACAAGGAATATACAGTTTACTTATATGCATTTATTTTACGTGGCCTTAATGAGACAAACAGGAAATAGCCAAAGGCATAAATCAAGTGAGATTTATTATGCAACACAATGGGAAGTCATTAATAACCCAAACTTTTGAAGAGATGCTATGAGATATCAACATAAACAAAAATAAGTTTTCTTGTCTTCCCCAATATCTATGAATACGTTAGCTAGTAGAAGGAAACTAAGAAAATTTAGATGGAATTTTAATGCTGTCCTCGAAGCTCATGTTAAAATGGCACACTCAGACAATGCCTGCTACAAATTTCCGTGTTAGAGAATCCACGGTTATAAAATTACCTCCATTTAATTCCCCCAAGGCAAAAAAGCTATCAACTTCAGAAGCACGGTAAAAAAATAAGAAAAAATTGCAAGTATGGTACCTTAATGCCCAGGTTTCTGTGCCAAAACTGGCAATCAGCAGCTCCTCCAGCCATTGTACCAAGCATATAAGGATTGATTTCAATTATTTTTTTAACCGATTGAGATGCTGCAAAAATCAGAGAGGAAATGGTTAAAAAAGTTGTCAGGGGTTAGTTACAACATCCATAGCTAAGAGACTGAAAAGTTGTGTATCATGCCAAGCAAATAATCCTAATAATAAGCCATATAAGGAACCATTGACCTATTCCATATCAACAATATATATAACATACAGATATAGCCTCCCATGCTAGCTCGAGAATCGGCAGCAACCATAACACCCTCTTTAAAGATGAAAGCAAGGGTGGTTGTCCCCTTAGCAGGCTTCACCATCTGTATAGATTCCTTCTGGAAGCCATCAAACTGAAATTCCCAAAAAGGCAACTCAAATTCAGTCAGTCACTAAATAATTCTAATTTCTCTCTTACAAATACAAATTATTTGAAAAGAATGAAAGAATGTCATACTGACATCGTTGGTAATCGGAACAGCAAATGATGGTGCGCTACTAAACCCATCAACAAGCTCCCTGCCGGTTTCAAAGAGTACCCCAGTTGATTCAAGCCCACTTGTATCAAGCTTCATGGTCTAAATTAAAACCAAAGTGAACAACAGTTAAAAATTTTTGGGCATTCTTATATTTAATATTTAACGGAAATTAACCTGTTATCACTTCCATTGCGGTTCTCACAACCTTAAAAACATGAAATATAAGTAATCAAAAGAAAATAAACGTCTCATGTAAACCTATCCCCAAGTTCAGTTGTCCACAAAACTATGTATCTTAGTAAACAAACAAAAGATTAACAAACAATAAAGCTCTCAGATCTTCGCACGCATATTTCCAATCAAACAAAAGGCTTAATGGTGCCAAAACTACCGTAATTAATCGGGATAGAAAGGAAACGACGACTATCAAGATTCTGAATCAGAACAAACCACAGAAATCAGTGAGCCCAGGTTAAACAGATAGCACACCTTATGCTGCTCGGTTAAAGGATCTACAACCAAACACCGAAGAGAAGATTGATTGTGATTTGTGATGAGAGGGAAGGCTTTTTGGGATTTGATTATAGAAAAAGGGCAGAGTAGAGTAGAGAGTTTCTTTCTTGTCCTACGGGCAAGCAAGACGGTGGCTTTTGGTCGGGCTTTGTAATGTAAATAAAACAATTGGACCATTCTCTTTCATTTCTGGGCTTAAAGCTGCGCATCCAATTGGGCTGTCGTTTCATGCTCAAGTGGCTCCTTATGAACATAATTTTCTGTTCTTAAGCAATATGGACCAAGTGTTAGTAACTGAAATAGAAAACTACTTATGTAGAACTTGAAAATTCACTTACTGCGTACTACTCTCTAATTCATAGTAGTTTTCATGAGAAGAACGTGGGCCTGCGAAACCTTAGAATATCACATGCACCGAGTGAGTAGTGACTTCACAATTCACATTGCTCCTCGCAAACACGCCCAATAAACATGGCAGGTCACGAATGATCACAATAACCTGTCAACTCAACTATTGGTAGATGATTGACATTGACTTCATATTTTAACCATACAGTATAGCCATATAGTATAGCTGTAGCTTTGACAGTCTAAACTTGTCTGGTTTGTGTTTTTGTTTTTTTTTATTACATTAGGTATTCCAACTTCACCGGACTAATCCTAAGCTTCTAAGACCCCACTCTAAGAATCCTAGAGGATGTAAATCTGGAACTTCAAGATCCCTCAGATTCTTACGTAGCCTGTACACTTCTGCGCATAAGGAGCCGTCACATACTTGATTGGTCAACTGCTGATTGATCGCTGGCCCCACTCAGCATCAAGTTCCCAGCAGCCTCAGCTTCCCTAGTAGTTTCAACTCCCACACTGCCGCTGGAAGCGAGGCATCCGTAATTGATCCGATCAAAGAGCTGTACCCAGGAGACTAGAGGATCATTAATAGGACAAATTTCTTATTTCTCCTCCTTTGGCGTGACTCGAACTCAAGACCTCCTGTAAAGGAGAGTCTTAAGTGAGAAGCTCAAGGACAAATCCAGTCTTGATATTATTATTTTGTAAGTTGTCAGGTTAAGTACTGTTCTTCTGTTTGCCATTTTTCAATTGAAGCAATTCACGGTTAAGGAAATTGTGTGACGTGATCTTCTGTCCTATTTTTCATATACCTAACTTGTTTCATTCAATTTCAACTATTTATTTATGTTTGAAAGGTACATAAAAAATGAGACAAAGAATTTAAATGCGAAAACTGCGGGCCATTTTGCAGTTAACTATGCAACTGATCTTCCTACAACTTTTTTAGGTCCATGAGCAGGTCAAGCTCGTCAGGTTTGAAAAATCTCCAAGATTTGTTATGAGCAGTTCATATAATAATGGAACATTTGCAAAACAAGCAGGGTGGACGTTCTGCTCCACATAGGATCAAAATACGTTCAATTTTAATTACTCTCTACTCTTGCATCCCATTACCCACAGCTTCACCTGCTTTTATGTTAGAATCTTGGATTTTGAAGTATTTCAGTGTTCATGTTGTAAGCTATTCCTTTGCATCTGTGCCAAATGTTGGCTTTTGTACTTAAGTTCGTAAAAGTATAAACAGATCTTTTAGAACTTTTTTTTGCTGGGCAAAGGGGGTCGAAGGAGATCCCTCACTCTTTGATTAAACCAAAGCGATGAATGTTGTGATTAAGATGCAGCTTTTACTTGCACCCAAAGCAGCCATGGAAGGTAGTTTAATGGTAGATAAATCATGGTATACGGAACAAATAACTTGGCAACTATATAACAAAGAGGCCAACGAAGAACATAATCCAAGCACAAAACTTTTGTCCATACACACTTATCCTTACTTTTGACACTACAAGTTGGAAGTCATCATTTTTGGCAGCCTTGGAATGAAAAGCCATCTCCTTTGCATCAAATACAAACAGCAACTTCTGTTGAAAGATTAATCAGAGTTAAACATCAGACTTATCTCCACATGGGTGAGTTAAATAAACAATGCTAACAAGTACACACACAAAATTCATAGCATCGACAGTTTAGAACCTGCTTATATCAATCAATTGGTCTGATAACATGTTAAAGGCACAGTATCAAATTATATTCCAAGTCAATCAAATTCCAGGTTCAAAGCATTTTTAACAAGAACATTACCTGTACGCCACTGATCTCTGCCTAATGTGCTCCCTTACACATTCGCCTCCAGTAAACTAATTGCTGTTAATGCCAATGCTTTTGACATATTCTGCCACGAACCAACCATAGCTCAAACTTTATCCCTCTGTTAGCACCTCTAAAATTTAAACAGCCAATAACTAAGAAGAGTAATGATAGGGACTTAAGTGTCTAGTTTATACACCTAAGAAGACACCCATGGGCGGGGACACAATGACAGAGTAGAAAACTTTCCAGGAAAATGATTATAATAATTATCTTC
Source organism: Erythroxylum urbanii (assembly GCA_027568935.1). Lineage (NCBI taxonomy): Eukaryota > Viridiplantae > Streptophyta > Magnoliopsida > Malpighiales > Erythroxylaceae > Erythroxylum > Erythroxylum urbanii. Next base: position 40,789,368 of record JAOQML010000197.1, on the reverse strand, counting down.
TGCTTCTGTTTCTAGTTTTTAGGGCGTAGAAGCTAAAGGTAAGTACCACTTCCGAGTTAAAAGTTACAGTGTATATTAAAGAATTGAAGGGAGGCTCCTCTTTGTCTCTTCTTGAAGCTATCTGCTATTCACACGAGAATAATATAACAGACAAAAATATGAGATACAGTTTCATCATGTACCACCAGCTTCTGCTGGCGTTGTACAAGGAGCCAGTGTGTTTGGAGGGAGGCTGATTCCACCGCCCCTCACAGATATATTAGACGACTTGACTGAGGCAGCTCTGCTCATAACATTTGAGTCAAGAAACACAACAATCACAGTGATGTCATCATGGAAATGGCGTCTGACACCACGATCAATCTTCTTCAAGTCTGAATACCTCATCTCTCTCTTTTTGGCTGCTTCTTGAAGAGCAGCTTTCACCAGCCTCCTTGCAATCCCCTGGATGTAGATGTAACACACTTTTCAATATGACAGTTTTTGGTACATTTGGAAAAGAATGCCAAAGGATTTTGTGCAGAATGTACTCGTAAGATAGGTAACAAGTAAATCATTTAACACAAAAGACAATAGGTGTTCCAATTCAAAAGAAACAGCAGCAACCAATTCATTACAAGTTTTCACATTTTAACCAAAGAAATTTCGATAAACGATTAAGGCTCTACCAGATGATTAGATAATGCCTAGTGGTAAGCTATATATGTCTTACACTTCTTGGATGGTTTTGTACGATATCAACTGCCTCTTGATTGCTTAAATGCTCCCAAAGACCATCAGAAGCAAATATAACAAATTGATCATGTGGCTGCAACTGGTGCACTGATATTGATGGTTCTGCACTCAATATTGGCTTTCTGAAAGGCTCTCGAAGTCGAAACTTAGCATATAGAGGCTCCCTGTTGAACTCAGCCTTTTTCAGATATACATCACCAATAGACCTGGAAATCTGAAAGGTCAAAGAATTATTATAATAAGTAAATGATCTGAAGACTGAGAAGAACTAGATCATATCTGGTTGCCATGAGCAAGCGAAATAGTTACAATCACCAAAAAACAAAGGTGATGCATATGTTTAAAAATCAAGACATCTCAATCCACTTGCCAGTTTTCTCAACAATTATTACGTGGAGAATATAAAACTTGAAACAAATATCAATTTGTATTTCCCATGGGTTATAGACAGCAAAAGGTTTTTTTGAAAACAGTTTTGGAAACTTTCATGTTACGTACACCACTCACCAAAATATTCATGACATCTAAATGAGAGTTACATTTTCTTTCAAGTCGTGGTTCACCAAATATATTGAAACTGTTCAACATCAACCACTGATCAAATTAGTATGGCCAGCCAGTGATGGAACCTATTGAGTAGCTGCCAACAAAATATCACAAGCCTCGTACTGGAATTCATATTGCACATCTTGATTAATAAAATAAAGATATAAAACTGGAACAATCCCCTAAACTAAAGACATAACTAACATGGACAATTACAATATGACCTTCTGGGCATATATAAGGACAATCTTCATCCTCTATATGCCTTGAAGTAGTGTATCTTCACTTCCTCAGGTAGGAAACAGTCTAAGAACTCTCCAAAATACAAGATATTTTCCAAATCCTCAGCTAGGGGACCAGTAGCTTTTCATCATCATGATTTCTAGAACATAGCAATGCCAAAGATAGATAACAGTTTGAGAAATGTTTTTTACCAGAGCCATTTTTTAGATGAGAAAACATGATTAAGAGGCAGAGGAGGAGGAAGAATAAGAAAAAGAAGCATCAATATAATCAGATTTCAAACAGTTGATGAACTTACCTGTATGAGGCCTTTTACCCGCCATACATTGTGTTTAAGAACTACAATCTGTTTGTCATCAGGGTGCAAAGCTTGCAGCTCCTGTCTCACAGATTCATGGCAAGCATTGTGCTCATTTGAAAGCTGAATGGTCAGGACTTCCCCTGTTGCCTCTACAAGTCTACCCAAAACAGCACGGGAATCACCAAGGTTGGCAACATAAAGGGTTCCACCAGAAACAACACCAACCAGACAGCATGATCCTACTGCTGCAATTTGCGGCTTCGTAGGCCACTGTCTTGTAACAAGAGAGAGAAAGCCCTCTTCAGTTGCTTGATAAGCCTTACGTATTACATCCGCTGACATTGCTTGTTGCTCTGAAGTAAATCCTAAAGAGTCAAACTTAAAATTTTAGTACACAATTAGTAACATGAGAAATATATCTGTCAAATCACATTAACGCATTCATGTACAAATCTCCATTCAATTATCCACTAAAATCATCCTACTTATTCCCATCACTAGCTAAATGGTTCAGTTGAATACTCACACTAGGTAGACTCAGAAAAGGTAAAGAAGAGCTTCCATCTTTCCTTTCTTTCTTTGACACTAGTAAATATGAAGCTGACCTTGACTCCTTACCAAATAGGTGCTACACTTACAAATGGGGTAAGATAACAGCAGAAGCAAAAACCGATTGCCTGTATCTAAGTACCAATTTGGCTTTGTTAACATTCTACAAATTGAATAAAACATGTGAAATGACTCCTTTCCGTACAAACTCTTGAACTAACAAACTCAGAAAAAGCAGAAATAGTGCAGTCAATAACTGTAAGAATAGGATACTCTCACAACATAGAAAACTTCTACTCCTGATACTAAATAGAATATGGAGGGTTCACTTTTCAAATGGATCACGTGAAGTGAAAAAATCTGAAGCTGATGACCTTCATGACTCAATCAGAGGGTTACTGACAATAGACTTCATTTCAGGAAAATTGAAAGAAGAAAAAACTTTTGTTTGCCCACATGAATTCTCGATCCGTATAATAGGTGACTGGTCCACTAATTCCACTCACCTAAAGGGGCATCATATATCTGTAGTTTATCCACCTCAGTTTTCTTTGCAGCAGTTATGAGCACAATTGAATCAAAATTACAAACCAGAAGAAACAATTTAGAATCACTTACTCTTCAGATGCTGAAAGAGATGATCATTAATGTAACGTGATGTCTCGGGGCCCCCATGCCCATCATATACACCAACAAAGGTACCATAAGGGCCAGAGTCATGTAAGCTCAAACTGCCTGACTCAATTTGGCTCTGATCCTCAAGCAAATTGTTGGCCTGCACTACTGCCATAGAGAATTCACCATTTACGTGCTGCCCCTGGTCTTTATACCATAACAGCCCATCTTGACGACCATTGATATCTGAACTTGTGTGGACATATCGATCAGACCTTGGCCGAAAGCAGGCCCTCAAAAAGTTCATCAACCCAGATAACATCCCTCATCTCATCCAAACAACCTCCCAATCATCCACATTTCGTAAATGGCCAAAATATACGAGACCCATAACTGCAGTATGGAGACGTATCTACCTCTATGTTATAACAAAGCAAGCATGCACTGCAAGAAAGCAGCAATGGAACATATAAGAAATGGCAACTGTGACTCGAAATTCCCAAGTACAGATTCAATCCTGAATAATACGAGCGTACAATGAAAAGAGTATAAGGACTAGAATTAATGATTTGCAAAGTTGCTCCAAACAACTTTTGACCGGAAAATCTCAGCTTCCAACTTTACTTATAGACTTCTCGAGAAAGAAAAGCTATGCGACCAACTGTACGAGGAAAAACTAAAGACAAATTCTAAGTTGAAGAGGAACTTCACAGATCAACGAAGTGATGCAAGAGTTTTCAACACAAATTACAACAAGACCCAAAAAACATAAAACTTTACACAATAACAACCTCATCTTATTTTAACCTATAAACAGGAAAACTATAAAACTACCAGCCGTTGATGAAAAATCAACAGAACCGTAAAACGAGAGACCTTTGGAAATAGAAAGGTCAAAGCCATCGTTTTCATACATCTAAAGAGTATAGCCAACCGTAAGGAAACCCAGAAGGTCCAAAGCTTTTGAAACAATAAGCCCACAGTCTTATCCATAAACCAGCTAATAGGCATTCAATCACCATAATTCAACCAATTTGACAATACAAAGGGAACCTTTATACATGCTCACCTAGAAATCGCACTGGTAATTGAAAGTTTCAAACTTTTTAGAGCTTCATGTGCGTGGCAAAGCGTTAGATCTGTTGATCCATAAAAAATCAAGACACACTAAAGAATCAACTTTTGTTATTTCTCGCAAGGAGCTTTCTCTTTTGCTTTTTTTTTTCCTGGGGTGATGAGATAGTTGTAGAAAAGCACAAACGAGAAGTGAAATCGAGGTGGTGTTTTTAAAGGAGTGATCTTGTACTCTTGTTGATAGATTGGCCCAACTTGTAGATCTCTCTCTATGTTTCTTTCTCTCTCTTTTCTTAACAGACAAGCCCCATAAAAGACCAACAATGGAGAGCTTCAAGCCAGCAAAGCAAAGGTCCAGTTTTGGGCTCCATCCCACTATGGCTATAGAGAGAGAGTGCGGGAGCGTGGATGAAAGTTAAATATGGACACTGATACTCCTTATGACAATACCATAGGTGTTCCATGAAATGGGGTTCATGTGAATCCACGTGTACTGTGACGTTAGACAAAAATACAACTATTCCTTTTGTCCTGTTCGCTTAAATATGAGTTTATTGGCATTGGCCCATTGTGTCTGCACACTTTTCGGGCTAAGGAGCTGGTAGCACCAAATGGCCGTGCCTCTGGTATTTGACTGTTATTTCGGTTTACTCCGAAGACGGAGTTAAGTCATTCTGTTTCTAGTTCGTCACGCCCTCAAAAGATCAAAGGCTATATATCCAAGTATTTACCACCTATTCTCTCTCAGTTTAACGACTAATCTTCAATGTCTTTGAAACCTTAACCAAGTTTTGTTAATATTCGTTACTTCTTTAAAGATTTTCGTGAAGGCTCGATGTATATATATACACATATAAAGTTTGTTTCTTTTTCAATAGTTAAGGCTATTTTTCTAGTTCAAACTAATATTTTCCTATCCTTCTCCCTTATTTTGTGAATAACATGAATGAATGAAACTGAGAGATGGAATTATCGGTTGGTGAATAAGAATGCGTGGACAGAATGTCAAAATAGCTTCGCAGATCAGAGGCCTTAAGGGGTCAGCTCATAACACAGCTAATGAAGAAGAGAGAGAGACGTCTTGTTTTGTTTTTTGTTTCTTGGAACTTGCAATTATTGTTAGACATTGCACTCTAGAGGCTAAATTCTCTGTTTATGATAATTATTAATTTTAATCTTTAAAATGTGAGTAAAAGAAAGGGGGAGGACGAAAATAAGACAATCCGCTAAAGGAGATGGCGTGTTTGTCTCCACCCCGCCATTCAGAATGGCGGGGTGGACACGTGGGTGGCCACCTCGCCATTCAGAATGGCATGGTGGACATGTGGGTGCCCATCCCTCCATTCAGAATGGCGGGGTGGCCACGTGAGTGCCCATCCTGCCATTCTGAATGGTGGGATGGACGTGGGGCTCCACCCTGCCGTAGCGGGGCCACCATCCTCCCACCTGATCCCTCTCCCTGTGAGAAAATAAAAAAATTTAATTTTAATAATTAATATAATTTAGGGTTTTATTTTCTAAGAATTAATTTATATTTAGGGTTAAAACATCTATACAAATTAAATTTGAAGTAAAAGTTTTAATTAGTTATGTTATCTTATATTAAAATTATTT
>JAOQML010000197.1:40771339-40781875 GCA_027568935.1 Erythroxylum urbanii | reverse complement strand
AGGCCTGGTATCATTATTGGGCTTGTTAATATTTGCAGATTGGATTTGGTGTAATATTCTGGTCCAACATTCTAACAAAAGTTTATGCATAATACAGCTTTTGCTTTATTAACTTCTCAGAATAAAGTGGTTTATTTGCAGGACGTGCTTCGAGGAAGGAAATGCGTCAAAAGGGGCTTTCAACAAGTTCATAGGGTTTGCGGTTTTGAGTTCATTCATGGGGGAAAAAATAAAAAAGAATGGAATTTTTTGCAAAACCTTATCTGCACTGCACCCAAAAAGAGAACCTCTTTTCTTTAAAGTTGTTTGCAAATTAGGTATTCATATAAATCATAGAGTTTGACACAATTTAGAAAGCAGTGTAGTAAGTGGTGCTATAACCATAGAAATTGTGTCATGTTCTTAACAAATTTGTTTGGTTTCATATACCATGATCTAGGAGATTCCTAAAACAAAGATATCTTGGACTGTTTTATAATTCAACTTGGCCACTGATGCAAGATGTCACAAGCCACAGCCAGAGGGTAGAACCAAAAAAAGAGTTTCTGAGTTCAACACATTATTTTTTTTTTCAGTTGCTAAAAAGGAAAAAAAAGGAAAAAAAAGGAAAGAAGAAAAAGCATAGAAGAATCAGACAGAATGGCTCCAGACCAATAATGCTAATCTTGTGTCTGGATATGGTGGTTTACTAATGTGCGCATGTGGCAAATACGCTAAGTCAATAATAGTTTTCAGGTAATTTGATAAGATGGCGTGATCCACCAACTGTATAATGTTTGGTACTGAAATAGTTGAACTGTTAAGTCTTTGTCAAGAAGGTGACTTTCTACTTCCCTTTTAATGTGGTGCAACAGTGGATATGGTGTTGAAATGAGCTATCACACAGTACGTCTATTTATTCTAGCATCACCATTTCAGTTCAGCTCATTCTCTGGTTCCGAAATCAATCCCTTGTCAATGTTCCTTCCCTTGTAGATTCTTTCAGTGCAAAATGTCAAGTTACGGGCTTGTTTTGAGCTATACTGAATAAGCTTTGGCAATGGCTGCTAACCGCAATCCATTGTAACATGAAAAAGGAAGGTGCTTGGCTGCCGAAAATGAGTGGCTGGAGCACCCAACTCACTACAAAATGCTTTTGCTTTAGACATGCCAAAGCAGATTTAGTTGGAATTATAAACTATAAACTGTACCACTATCTAGATTTGTTTCAGGCACTTTCTGGTTGAGCTTCAGTTCATGTGAAGTGCTAACAAATCAATATTTGCTTCAGTTACATAGTAAATGTATACATACCATGCCAGATGAAAATGAATGTTTGAATATGCGACACTAGGTTAAGTTTGAAAGCAACTTGTTCACTCCACTTGATTTGATTGGTACTTTTGCCAGGGTAGGGCCTTACTATTAGTCGTCGATCAGGTTTTATAACCTTGCTCCACAGCTCAAGTAAAGTTGAGATACCTTAGCTATGTCACTATCAGATTCATGTTTAACCCTATATGGTCTATCAATAATCGGTTCTCAAGTCTGCTATGGATAAGAAGGGTGGTGAAATTTTCTTGTATTTCATTGGAAGAGGCATTTTTACTCTTGGTAAGGACTATATTTTGCATGTTTTAGTGGCTGAAAATGTGGAACACATTGTAGGATAGTCAAACACGTGTTTGGCATAGACCTTCTAGCCAAATTTGCATCACAACTCAAGCTTCTCTTTGTTTCGAATTATTTACTTAATACCTCCATCTTTCCCATTCCTGATGAAGTTTTCAGTTGAAAACGCTGACAAGCTTCTGGATATGCGCTTCCTAAGAGAACAAAAAAAAAAAAAAGAACATTGGCAAACCCTTTTAATTTTGGTGTTCAGTGATGAGTTAAAGAAATTTTGTATCTATTAAGCAAGCATACACGTAAAACTAGTTGACTATGTGGTAGTTATGGGAGAAGATATAAATGTCCATCCTTTCTTTGCCTACAATTTGTTTTTATTTGGTATAATTTCTCGCTTGTGCAATACCAATACGCAATACCTAACTAAGAATAGTAATCACAGCTAGTTTTCACTTTTCAAGAGGTAGAGAATGGCTTTACCGCATCCATAAAGCATTGCAATTTTTTCAGCCTCTCATGAGTATATTACGCATGGATGCTTATGCATATCACAATACATTAATCTTATGTGTTTCAAAAATAACTAAAAACACCTTTAGTTTGCGGTGGTTTGGAAGTCACACATCAAGCAATGGAAGCCACAAAAGTGATCCATAGGAAAGAGTCTCCGTGATTGAAGAACATAAAAAATATGATTGAAGAAATAGGATCAAGTAGATCATGTCCTCTTCGCCTTATCTCAACCACTAGAGATCGACAATTCGGATTATGTCCCAAATCTATTCAAAGTCGATGTCCAAAATGAGATCAATGTACTTAGTCTAAGTTGTGACATTTATTTAAGGTGGTCCATATGCCAGTTAGAAAATTAATGAACTACTCCGGTTTTTGTTTAATGAAATGTTTGGCCATTCACTGAAGAAAGGTCAAAGGATTAGCAATTTAGGCTTGTCCTTGGTTTAACACAGCTTAGTTATGACCTCCCTTGGAGCTTTTCATTTGCCCCTTTTGTTTATAGGTCCATCCATCAAAGTAGAAGATACTGGAGACTATAATAGCCAAATGGGGAGTTTGGTTCTAGGGATTTAGCTTTCACTAGCTTGGAAGGTATATACGAGTCCTAACTCCTGTTGAAAAGTAAGGCGTGAACCTTTTTCCTTCCTTACGAAAGCCAAAAGTTCCAAGCTTCACTGTCGTGGGATGCCACGTGAGGAAGTATATGCATGCTCAAGCAAGCGGTCAAATTCGCTTATTCTTACGCATCTGTGAATCTCATCGGCTTGGAAAAAGACATGCGTATGTAGATGTTGAGAATCCCTATAGTTGCTCCAGTTTGGAATCAATGTTTCTCTATTCATGATAAACACAAGACATACAGAACATACTTTATATGGTTCAATAGCTTTTGTTTACGGGAGACATTGATTGGTCGATGACTAGAAAATTTTATCTTCAATTTTCCCTGTTTGAATTGTTGGAGGTGAAGTCAAAATGTAACTAAATACCACTTGTTATGTAAATCAATTCTAGGAGTTTGAAAACTGGACTTAACTTTCAAAGACTTCTTGAAGGGTTAATGATGTTGTTTTAAGGTCGATAACAATCTTCCAGGACTAAAAAGCTTATTGGTTAGAAATTTGTGGAAACCTGAACTCCGCAATTTGTTATAAAACAAGAAAAGTCTTAGTTCTGTTGACCTCCATTCCGATTCACTCCCCCAGAATATTAGAGAGGAGTAAAATGCATCTTCCAGGTGAGGATGATGATGGCATCGTTGATAAAGAAGGTCCATAACTTACGCAGATTACTTAATAACTAAGAGAACTGATGATTCATCCATTTTACAAGCTTGAGACTATAAGGGAAATTATACGGATTCATCCATCTCATTGTGAATTAGTCAAAGCCCAAATGATGGATATTATCTACTTTTACAAATGAAATAAAAAATTTAAATATCTGAGTTTTAAGTCAAAATTAAGAATATTACAAAGTAATACAGACCATTTGTTTTCATTTGTCATTTCCCACTTCATGTGATCTTAATCGATCAAAATCGTGAGAGAGTGAAAGACAAAAAACAGACCCAAGTAAGATTGGTAATTGCCAGATGAGGAGTCATCTCCCAACAAGAAATGTTTAATCAAGGAATCCCCAAAAGGTCTCTAATATGTGGGCATCATCTTGGACAAGATGTTTCATCTTCAACTAGTGTCATAATTCAAGAGGATGGACCACTTTTTTAGGTTTAGGTCTTAAAAGATTAGAATCATGTCACATCACTTCAAACCAACAAGTAAAACTATGATTAGGATTATTAAATCCCTCAAATCTATATATACCCATGTGAATTCCCATCCAAATCCAAAAGTTGATTCAATTTCAATACCATGTCTTATATCCTGCACCAACATTCCTTCGAGCATTAGCCAATAGAAATAATGGTAATTGATAAATTTTTGGACTTTCTCAAAACTCACGTATTATTGAACTTTTTTATACATCGAGTCTCAATAGGATTTTTACTGAATATTATTTCTACTGATGGTAAAATTTTGGACTTGCTTTTGATTATTTTACCACCAAATTAAGATAATTAATTATTTAACACATGCTTCAAATTTCTTTATAATTAATCTATTTAATTTTTAAAAAACCTTCATGAGGCTTAAATCTCCTTTTCTATTTATAAGCTTTCAACCCTTGCTTTCGTGCTTCCTCGTTTACCTTAAAAAAAATGTTTTCATCTGTCCTCAAAAGTGGGAAAATTAAATCAACAAATCAAAGAAGCAAGAAAAAAAAGGGACAAAACACAAGGGCTCTCTCTTTTACGCTTGAGTTACATGAGAACCATTTGGACTTGAAATGGCCTTGGCAATGCATTTCTTATGCTACGCAAAGGTCTTAAAGTCCAACTAACATACACGGCTTTGGCCCATAATTGACTCATCACTATCAATCTACCGTGCGTGCGATCTATGTCATAATCCAACGGCTACGATGTGAACTTTGGCATGGAACTACATTAGCTTTGAGAACTCGAGTCCTAACACTGCTCAATCACTTTTGTTGCGTCTGAACTGAAACTCTAAATCTCGCGCTAAGATGCAAGCTTTTTGATTCTACTTTCTGTAAGCTATGGCCTTTTTTGGTAGAATCAATCAAACTAAGCTTAAACTATTGTCTAACCAGTTCAAGCGATGTTACTCTCTAATCCCTTGTGCTTCTTCTTCGTTTGTATACACCACTAGAGCCTCCAGATCGCTAGTGTCCGAGCCTTTTTGGCCTGTTCATGATAGGCACTGCAATTTTCACCTCAACGTCAGGTTTTTTGCTGCTCCCGCTCAGGTACAATTGGCTTCTTCTCTTCCTTTGTTGGAAAATATTGCTGTTCGCTGTCTTTGTGAGAATTATGAAAAGAGCTTTTGTGAGGAGCCACTGAACAATCACTTATAGGGTACATGATCTAATGTGAGTTTTAGCTGTTTCCTTTAGTGCTGGTTATTGCGTAGAGGTTGATTGGTTAACGAAATTCGGGTACTTTATATGGGGAAGTTCTTAAGCGACACTTGGTGAATATGACGTGTCTTGAAATTCCAGTTCAAGTCAAATAAGGAAGATAAGAGCACAAATGGGCCACGCTTAAATGATGAAATCACTGGTCAGACTGTTAGGCTGGTTTATGACGAAGGTATGTACTTCGGTCTTGGATGAAAATGGTTATGGATATCTTTAATGTGCTTATGAAGTGTTTGACGTATTATAAAATCCAGTAATAGGTACATTTTTGGCAATAGTACAACATAGTAGGTTTTGAATGCAACCAATGCAAAACCTTAATGCACCTGTCGATACTTAATTTCATTCTTCTTTCCGCTCAAGGTGTTGAAGTGGACATTGTTGGTTGATGGAATTAGCAAAAGTTTTAGATTTCAGGGCTATGCCTCCAAAGGCAGTGATTGAGGCAATGGATACTGTTCATAGTTAGTTTTGGTCCTCATTCTACTTAATTGCTAGTAACCTTCCTTCTGGTCAATCTTTTTTAGTTGCCTGCCTGCATACTGAGGATGACTGACTGGTTCTTTTTCTTTTCATGATCATGAAAGTGGATTGAAATTGTGGAATTTGGTCCCAGCAAGGGTGAAAAATGAGTCATGGAAGTGAAACTGAATTAACAAATTAATTTCTTATTTTCTAAAGCTGTGATTACAAAAGCAACGAATTAACTCATCAATTTTATGATGACTTAATTACTGTATTCATACAAGGAGCTAGTAGAGTCTTCCATCACCGGGTTCTCTATATTTTGGATGATTTTGGAGTCAGTTAAATTTTGCACTGATGAATCTGTGCAGGACATGCTATTGTCTCTCTTCATGAAGCACTACAACAAGCAAGGAAACTGAATCTTGATTTAGTGGAGGTACGCTCTTAAAATTATGTCTGTGGTGCTGGATTTTCTTTTCCTGGCTAATTCATCACCATGCTATATGTTGCCTTGTTATTTTTTAGCTGCTTAATCTCATATTTCTGACTGCTTTTATTTATCTAGTTTCCCATGTAATTCAGTATTGTTTGAGGTTTGTGTTCCTTTGATGCAGGTTCAGAGAAATGCTAATCCACCTGTCTGTAAAATCATGGACTTTCACAAAGAGAAGTATGCTCAAGAGTTGAAGGAAAAGGAACGTGCTAAAAGTAAGGTATGAGAATATCAAACTATTTCTTTGTATTCAGTACTTCTGTGGTAAGGTTATGGAGAATGCTGCTAGGCATTAGAAATGGCCCTTTTATGATAGCATAATTTTCTCAATTTCAGAAACCATTCAAAAGGGTCAGGACAAAGGTGATCTTACAAAATAATATTCATGGTGGAAAACATGCTCTTATAAGTATGTGCAGAGCATGTACAAACTTGATCCTTCTCACTGAGTTTAATGAATGTAAAGCATTGCATTTAGTAATAAGTTTAAGAGTTCTAAATTTGCCCTTCCTTTTTTAAATTGTGGGTATCTTGCCACCCGTTATTTTCCTTTCTTACATTGCTTTGAATGATATTTGAGCAGCCGCTGCTATCATTAAGAAATTTTATATTAATCTATATACTGTTTATGCAGTCGGAGTTGCAATTGCGAAAGGGAGATTGCAAAGAAGTTCGATTTACAGGGAAAATTGTATGTTCTTTCCAAATTATTTTCAAATACGATCTCCATCATTACAGCTCAAGTCATCCCAAATTTTGATTAATTAATCAAAAGCTTTAAGGCAGCCATGGGATATGTCTTATGGGATTAAAGTTGAAGCAATGTCAACTGTTGGGTCTTTAAAAAATCAAAATCATATGAACAATTTGCTTAATTATTTGGTAGGGAGTTATACCTATTAATAGTGAGGGATTACCTATTAATGATGGGGGACTATATGCGAATTCATGTCACATAGTTTTGTAGATGCCTTGTTAACAGATCATCTGTTGGATTTGGGACAGACCTGGCTTTTATTAGTGTCCATGTGAATGCATCTCTATAAGTCTGTTGCACCTGAAACTTCGTGGGCATACTTAAGGGGAAAATTGAATGTGCCTGCAGACTGGGCATATCATGCATTCACTGACCAACCAACCTACTGTAGGACAATATTTTAATAGTATGTTCTCCTCCTTTAGATTGTATTCAGTATTACTTATTTTACTCATAATGGATTCAGCAGCTTCAATGATACACCACTCTTCGTTAGGGAAATGTTGAATTCAATATTTTCGTTCTCCTTTATTCTCATATCTATCCTGTTACAGACAAATCCTATATGACTGAAATTATTTTATGTTTACTTATTGTTGTCTGAACAATGAATTGAGCTATTACATGGAGTTGCACACTGCTATTTGACAGAGATGGAAAAGAGGTGGGTTGACATTAAAGCTTCTTACTCTTTTGCTTTCAGGAACAAAAGGACTTAAAAATGAAAGCAGATACAGTTAAGAGATTGATGGAGCGTGGTTATCGTGTGAAGGTACTTTTCTTTTTTTCCCAAGGAGTTCCAAAATGATTACTATATACCATTGTTTTATAGGCATTTGGGTAGAGGAGCCATTGGTTGGTGTGATGGAAGAGTCTTGGGCTTTTAGCTTAATTGTGCACACTGATTCTGACAGCTACTTCATGCAGAGATTTTAGGTGTGGGAGTATCATAAATTCCCAAGTTCTGCTGTTTGGAACCCCTACTTCTGGGACTTGTACTTGAAAGTGGTGTTTTTGAATTACATCATTACTTTATAATTATGCAGCAAAGTTCAATTACGTAGACACAGGACTTAAAGGACAAAATGAATAGGAATAATACTCCTTCTCCACCATTCCATTTTGGCGCTGTTTAATATTTATTGGTACCTCATAATGCTTAAATATGAATTTTCCCTAGAGTTGCATGATATTCATTTTTGCTATCTCTCTTCATATCATTTCAGGACCACTCTTTGGTATCAGGAGATAGAGAGGCTCGTAAAATTTTACTATGTGCACTATTGTTAGTAATGTCCATTCTTCATAATTATGAAGTACGTTTACTGAACAAGTATACATAGACATAGAGGATTCATACTTGAATATTTCAATTGAGCTTTTAAGGGCTACAAACCCACCTCGCGGTGATTTTAATCCAAAATTAAGCTTTTACGGCCTTCTTGGCTGGGGAGCTATATTACTATTTATGATTTGCTTTATTGGTAAACTCAATTACCATCAAACAAACAAATCACATTTGTGCAGATGCAGCTTCCATATTCCGTCACCAGTCTTGGTCATTGCCAGGAGAAATTTCCTTGAACCACTATACCTTCTCTTAATTGGCAACAGATATCCATTAAATCAATTCTTCTTTCATCCAATCATGGATGTGTGCGGGGATAATAATCTGAAAGAAGTCCTCGACTTCACAGATATGAAGATATTTTTGTGCTGTTTTGTCAAACATGCAGTGACATACCTTTTGCTCCATACTTTGCTGGGACTCAGATGATATCTGATATTGTTTTGTTTTGTTTGTGTGTGTTTGTGTTTGTGTTTGTGGTTGTGTTTGTGTTTGTGTTTGTGGTTTTCTTTATTTTTTTTTTCCGTGGTGTGGTAACCGAATCGATAATTTGAAGCAGTGCATGGCCATGCCTTCTTCAAAGCACAAAGATGATGATTCTGAGGATTTGGGAGCATTGCTATCTCGTCTCACTCCTTTGGTAATGCCATAATTACATAATCTGACTCTGTATATATGTGTGTTTGTGTATGAACTTTTGTCAACCAACTTTTGGCAGATTGAAGATGTATCTGTTGTAGAAAGTGGTCCAAGGGTGGAGAAAAGACAGGCATTTGTTATTGTTCGACATGTCAAGTTTGGACAATCAAAGAAAGGTAATTCCAAGAAATTGAAAGATGTTCACAACCTTGCATCTTTGCCCGAGTCTGAGGAGGAAACTTCAGAGAGTATTGAAGATGACCGGGACAACTGGTCTGGTGCTGATTCAACTGATAATTTTGATAAAGCATTTGATTTAGAGAGCGCAGACACCCTTCCATCCTCCCCCCCTGAGACCATTGAAACCAAAAATAGGTATAAAAGAAGTGCATCAAGGAATGATTTCCAACAATCACCAACGAATAGGAGAGACTTATCCAGGTACGAATCACAGTTTACAAATCAGCCAAGGCAACCACAGTCCAGGTTTGAATCTCAGTTCCCAAATCAAGTAAGGCAACCATTGTCCGATACACATTTTACTTCTTCAAACGGATCAAGAAAAGATGTCACTGATTCATCTGCCCCCAGAAGTATAAAGCATCCAATTCAAATGCCGAAGCAAGAATCAGTTGATTATGATATGTCAAGCAATTCTTCACGTGACTCTGGACGAGTTAGTACTTTAACATCGAATGCTCCTGCGAAAAAAGGCATGGAAGAAAATCGGTACGGAAGATTTAGTCCTTCAACATCCATTACTCCTGGTCCTGGGAAACGAGACAGGGAAGAAAACCGATATGGTTCCTCCTGAAATCCAAATGCAGGAGGGTTCAGAATAAGCCCTAGCTTTCCAGGTTCAGAATCTAGCAGCAGCCATCAGCCTGGTATTAATAGGGGTGGACAAGGCAGATTGGGGGCATTCAGCCGAGATAGTCCAAAATATGAATGAAGTCAGGGCATCCGAGTCAAATTAGGATAATTTTTTTGGCTGTGAGATTAGTTCATTCTTTTTCCTTTTAATTAGCACCTCTTTGAAGGGTTGCAGAAAATTCTCAATGTATTTTCAGAACTCTAAGCAACCCTTAACTTTATTGGAATGATGTAGCAATAGAAAAGGAGGCAATTGGAGAACATTAAGCTACCCATTCATTGAAATACAAATAACATTCTCCGACTATTAACTTCGGCTTTGGTGTCGTTGTGTTAATAGGAGACTTATGTCTTTGGCTTTATTATTCACGGCCTCTATTGTACCTTTCTTTATTAATACAATTCATTTAACTTTCCAAAAAAAAAAATTTCTCCAACTATAACTTGACATTATAGTTTGATTCAGGATGCACTTGAAATCCAGTTACGAAATTGTTTCAAGTAACACCCTCAGTTCTATCAATTTAGACGTAATGATGCAATTGTTTAATCTTTATGATACTAAGTGTTAGACATAATGATGCAATTGTTTAATCTTGAAGATACAGCTGCTCAATCATTGTGATGCAACCACATAATTACAGTGTTGCAATTGCCCAGTCATGTTAATGCAGTCACACAGTTGCCGTATATAACTATTAAGCCTGGGTGACGTAAATCCCTCCAAATCCTCTGTGCCACCTACCCAATGCCAACCATGTGCCACTCCATCCTAGCCATCCATTCATGTGGTCCCACATGAATGGATGGCTAGGATGAAGTGGCACATGG
>JAOQML010000197.1:40749184-40763035 GCA_027568935.1 Erythroxylum urbanii | reverse complement strand
TTTTAATGTATGTGATGCCATGTGGAGTTCGATAGTAATTACACGTAACGCTCCGTTATCTTAGGTTATGTGTCGGACGTCCCGATGCGTATCCTAGAGTAATGCGGTGTCACAGTTTTAGCATCGTCAGATAAAGTAGCCTTAGCTTCAACCCATTTCGAAACATAATCCACAGCTAACAAAATGTAATTCTTACCAAAGGATGAAGGAAAAGGACCCATAACGTCTATTCCCCAAATATCGAAAATCTCACATACTAGGATGTTCATGAGTGGCATTTGATTTCTTGATCCCAAGTTATCTGTTCTTTGACAACGATCGCAAGACTTGCAAAACATGTAAGAGTCATAAAACAACTTAGGCCAAAACAGTCCATATTTAAGAATTTTTCGAACAGTCCTTTTGGGATCAAAATGTCCCCCATACACAGATGAATGACAAAAATGTAACATTGAAGGAATTTCATCATCTGTGACATACCTCCTAACAATCTGATCAGAACAAAATTTCCATAAATGAGGTTCATCCCAAATGTAATATTTAGCCTCTCACCTAATTTTATCTCTTTTAGCTCTAGATAAGTCACTAGGTAAAGACTTAGTTACTAAATAGTTTACTATGTCTACATACCATGGAATTACCTATTGAATTGCAAACAGATTTTCATCTGAAAATTTGTCGTGAAGAACATCAGATGTGATACTCATAGTGATCCTACTTAGATGATCAGCCACCAAATTTTCAGCTCCTTTCTTGTCATAGATTTTCAAATCAAATTCTTGAAGCAGTAAAATCTATCGAATCAATCTTGGCTTGGCTTCTTTTTTGTTCACCAAATACTTCAGAGCTACATGGTCTGAATAGATGATCACCTTTGTCCCCAACAGGTATGACCGAAACTTCTCCTATCCAAAGATGACCGCAAAAAACTCCTTCTCCGTCATAGAATAATTTTTCTGGGCATCATTAAGTTTCATGGATGCATAGTAAATAACATGAGGTACCATGTCCACTTTTTGGCCCAGCATGACGCCAATTATATAATCGGAAGCATTGCACATCAGCTCGAAGGGTATGTCCCATTTCGGTGGCTGAATAATCGACGCTATAGTCAGTCGCTCCTTGAGTTCATCAAATGCACTTTTGCATGGCTTGTCAAAATCAAACTTCACATCTTTTTAGAGCAATCGGCACATGGGTTGCGCAATTTTAGAGAAGTCCTTGATAAATCGCCGATAGAATCCTGCGTGGTCAAGAAAAGAACAAACTTCTCGCACAGTTGCAGGGTAAGATAAAGATCGAATAACATCTATTTTATCCCTATCGACTTCAATTCCTTTCAAAGAAATAGTATGACCCAAAATTATGCCTTGATCAACCATGAAATTACATTTTCATAATTTAAAAACAAATTAGTTTCAATGCAACGTTTAAGCACTTTTTCAAGATTAACAATGCATGTTTCAAAAGACTCTCCATAGATCGTGAAATCGTCCATAAAAGTTTCCATGCAATTTTTCACAAGATTGGAGAAAATACTACCATACATTATTGAAATGTCGCAGGTGCGTTACACAATCCAAATGGCATTCTTCAGTAAGCAAAGGTGCCAAATGGATATGTAAAGGTTGTCTTCTATTGATCCTTGGGTGCTACCAAAATCTAGTGGTATCCTAAATAGCCATCAAAACAATAATAGTGAGATTTACCTGCAAGTTTTTCAAGCATTTGATCAATAAATGGAAGCAAAAAATGATCTTTTCGAGTAACTGAATTAAGTTTCCTATAATCTATGCATACCTTCTAACCATTTTGAACACGAGTTGGTATTAACTCACCATTCGTATTTTCAATCACAGTCACTCCAGTTTTCTTCGGAACTACCCTGATCAGACATACCCAATTGCTATCCAAAATTGGATAAATAATGCCAGCGTCAAGAAGCTTCAAAATTTCTTTCTTCGTCACTTCCATCATGGGTGGATTTAGACAACGTTGGGGTTGCCTCACTTCCTTCGCTTCATCTTCCATCAAAATTCAGTGGAAGTAAATAGTGGGACTAATACCTTTCAAATCAGCCACTGTCCAACCGAAAGCTTCTTTATTCTCTTTTAATACGTTAACCAGCTAGCTTTCCTGCACATCCAAAAGTTAATTAGAAATAATAAGAGGCAATGTATCTTTTTCACCTAAAAAGATGTACTTTAAATGACTAGGCAAGCTCTTCAACTCCAATGTTGGTGGGTTGATTAATGACAGTAGCAATGTGGCATTACTTCTGGACATCTCCACGCATGTCAGCTGCTGGAGTAAGGGTTCGGTTGTCTCCATACACAATAACGTCTTCCTTTAATCAACTAATTCTTTACTTCCTTGCAACTATGATGTATTTTCCACTTCCAAGATTATTTCAAGCTCATCTTCGTCCTTCAAAACTAAATTTTCCTGCACCTATGTGTCAACAAAATCCACAAAAACAATAGATTGTTCATCATCCGAAATTTTCATGGTATTATATATATTGAACTTAATTAATTCACCATCAAATTCCATTGCTAAAGATCCATCATGAACATCTATTTTTGTTCTACTCGTTTTCAAGAATGTCCTTCCAAATAAAATCGGAGTGGAAGAAGATGTATCATTGGTGCCTATCTACAAAATATAAAAATCAGCTGCAAAAGCATATTTCCTACTTGAACCAAAATGTCTTCTAACACACCTTTTGGGTAAGCATTTGAGCGATCTGCTAATTGAATCACTGCATTAGTTTCTTTAAGAGGTCTAACATTTAATGATTTATATACCTCATATGGCATGACATTTATGGACGCACCTAAATCTAACATGGCTCTTTCAATCCGCAAATCACCAATTTGACATGGGATAGTAAACATACTTGGGTCTTGACATTTGGGTGGAAGCTTTTTCTTTTGCAAAATTGCTGAAACATTCTCCCCCAATTGCACTTTCTCATCAAATTTTAATTTCCTCTTTGAAGTGCAAAGCGCCTTAAGGAATTTAGCATACCATGGAATTTGTTTAATTGCATCAAGAAGAGGAATATTTACCTAAAATTTTCGAAAAGTATCCTAAATTTTCTTCTCTTGCTCTTCCTTCTTTGCTTTGGCAAATCAACTCAAAAAAGGAGGCAGAATCACTATATTCTTCAACTTGTTTTGCATTGTTTTTGGATGTGAAGGTGCCTTTTACGTGATTTCTTCTTTGACCTCTCTTCTGGGATTCTTCAGAAGTGAGTCCTACTATTCCTTACCACTCCGCAGCTTGATAGCCTTCACACTTTGTTTAGGATTGATCTCCGATTGTGCTAGAAAATTTCCAGAAGTTCATGCTTCCAATCAATTTATGGCAGTTGCCATTTGGCTTATTTGATTTTTGATGTTCCGTTGTTAATTCTTAATATTTCTTTGTTGATTCTCAACATTTCGGATACTTGCTTCAGTACTCCACTGAAACATCAAAGTGTTAGTAGCCAAAGTTTGCACTATATCTTCCAAAGAAGACTTACCTTCAAAATTGGATGTTGTATTTTGATTTTGACGAGGCATATACGGTTGTCTATACTACTGGAAATTCATGGTTGCTTGATGCCCTTGAGGATTTCCATAACGCAAATTCGAGTGATTGCACCATCCCAGATTATGGGTGTTGGAAAATGGGTCATACTTCCTTTGACTCAGTCCAGCAAAACCTCCCAAAGCATTCACATGTTCTACATTTTCCTCCTACAAATCGGACATACATCAGTAGAATGTCCAAGCATTGAACATATTCTACATACCTTTGCTTCTTCTTTCTTCATAACCGTGATTTGTAGCACCAAAGAAGTAAGATCATCCAATCTTTTCTCCAACATGACCACGTTCACCTCACTTGCGGCTTTTGTTCCATTCCCCAGTACGTATGCCAAATTGTTAGGTATTGGAAGCCATATTCGCGATCAAGTCCATTGCGGCTGTCGGTTTAGTCAACTAAGGCGCCACTACTTGCAGCGTCAATGATACTCCTATCTGTGAGCGAAAGACCTTCATAAAAGTACTGAATTAGCACTTGATCAGTTATTTGGTGATGGGGACAACTAGCACAAAGTTTTTTAAATCTTTCCTAATATTCGTAGAGTGTTTCTCCCATATGTTGTCGAATTCCACAAATTTCCTTTCGGATGTTGGCTGCTCTTAATGCTGGAAAATATTTCTCGAAGAAAAGCCTTTTCATTTCAGCCCATGTTTGCACATTTTCTTCGGCTAAATAGTACAACCAATCTTGAGCATCATCCTTCAGAGAAAATGGGAAGGCTCTTAGCTTAATCTTCTCTTCCCATGCAAACTACATCGAATTCTTTCAAGTGTTTGTACAGATCTTCTCCCAGTAGACCCCTGAAAATAGGTAATAAATGAATCAGCCCAGATTTTAATTCAAAAGTACTATTATCACCTAAGTTTGGAAAATTAATGCAGTGGGGCTGTTGAGCATTCGTGGGCGCGGCTAGTTCTCGAAGCCATTCCATTTTCAACATTTGTCACTATTGTTTCATCTGTTTCCGTAGTGCTTTTGCTGTTTTCTAAATTTCAAGATTATACTGCAAATTTTCAAATTGATTTGAACGTGTAACGTATATACACCATCAAAAATTCCCTGGCAATGGCACCAAATTTTGTTACTGCTATCGCCTGCAACCAAATTAAAAAGAAACTAACTTTCGTTAATACAAATATGTAGTAGTGGAAAGTAGGTATCATTTCCACAAGGAATTTTAACGGTAAAGAGTTTACGAGTTTAAACTAAAATAAAGTAATGAAATGGAGGGGGTTTTCAATTTTCGTAAATTTAGAAGAGTAGAAATAACAAAAATCAGAAATTGATAAAACTAATTAAATCTGAAAATTTAATAGACAAACCTTGGTTTTAGGTCACCGATGTTATCACGCTAATATGGATCCTTGATATAAAATTCAATTCATCAATAAACATTCATTGGAGGATGTTTTCTCTTAAGTGTAAATGAATATAAACATGTATTCTACACATTCTTATCAACCAATAACCTAGATATGATCGTAAGTTTAATTGATTGATAGCATTAAGAATTAAGAAACCAATGAACAAGATAATACATATACGACATGCAATTGATCAAAATGAATATCTTCTTAGAATTTCTGACTCTAACGTAAAGAAGGTAATCCTAATCGCTTCTTGTGATTAACAAAACTGAACATCATATTTCATTAATATAGCTATTAAACGAATCAATTCCTAGTTGCGCACCTAGAAATCAATCAATTCAATTAGAAAAAGTTATTCGGAAGATACTAAATGTTCATCAACAAAATAAACTTTATTGAAACATCTCACACATAATAGATGATAACATGGTTCCATTCAACTGAGAAAAGGGATTTAGCTACTCATAGCGAAAGTGAAAATCACAGAAATAATAAAACACATTGTCTCCATCCCAGGTCTTTATAGAAAATCTAAAAATATTTAGAAAAATATTGCAAAAAATAAAAAACTCCTATGGCTGTCGAGAAAGCAAGAAGAAAAGAATGTAGAAAATGTAAACTACTCCTAAAGTGGTGCTACGTAAGCAATAACGTTTTTTCCTTTTAATGCCTCCCAATCCCTTCCTTTTTCATCCTCTCTTGCAGATCACATCTCCCACTTGTTCAGATTGTGAATCTCTATCAATCTGATCTTAAAAGATTACGAGAATCTAGAACGAATCAGATTTAAATTTGAAAGCAGATCTGTAAATTTTTTCTTTCATCCTTGCACGTAGCCACGTTTAGTCATAAATTTGCTGCCAACTTGGAATTTCAGATTTCTTTGTTTCTTTTGCATCTTTTTAACTCAATATCATCTCCCAAGTGTTGGAAATCATCTATAAACAATTACGACCTAAATCCATCAATTTTGAATAATAGTTTCAACATATGAGAGAGATTTATATATTAAATAAGTGCAAAATGACAACTTAACAAGCTAATCCTACCAATGTTGCTTCTTTGTTGTGGACATTCTTGGAATGATTCCAACAATTAGCAAAGTGGCATATCCAATTAGGATAGATACTCTAAACAAACCAATTATGAAGTATTCCCCTGGTTGAGCAAAAAATTTATTCTATCTTCATTATTTACCATCCTTATAACATGACTAAAAATGATTATGTTTACACCATTTATCATTTTCAAATTTGAAGGACCTCTATTGACTGGCCAAGAAACCATAAAAACTCAATGCATGATCTTTATCACTTTTTAGTTCACCATCCTAAATTTTGTAAGCCGATCACTTACATATCTCTGGGTCCATACCTCAACGATTTTGCCCTACTAGAGCCTACTTCATCAATTGTGGATATTAGTTTTCTATTGACCAATTTGCTAATTTGGTTTTTAGCATCATAGTAGGAGAATGGCCATATCCTCTTTGAGCCTAAGAAAACTTATAAAGTTAGAGAAACCTTCATTGATCCAAAGAAGAGCCCAAACTTCCAAACTATTTCCATTATGCTCAAGAATCATGGCCTCTAATTTAGACCGATGCAGAAATAACCCCTTTCATAAAAGAAATGAAAAAATTGGATGATTATATGTCTGTGTTTGATGATGGCCATGAACCTTAATCCTTATGTGCACCACCTTGTTAAGAGATTCCTTCTTATTACTAAGGAATAATATCAGGAACTAGTATTTCCTAATGCATTTTTGTATTTTAGTTTATATTATTGTTCTATGTTAGGTTGTCATTTAAAGTTTGTTTGTCTTATTCTCCCTTGCTTGGCCTATAAAAACAAGGCTTCTCTTTCTTTGTAAACACACCTAGTTTTATCAATAAGATGAAGCGTGTTTTCTATCTTATGGCTTCCTTTAAAGGTGTCTCTCTCCTAAAAGCTTGATTCTTGCATAATGTAGCAACAGTCATATAGAAATACAAGTATGTTCTACACTTGCCTTTTTATGTGGATCCTGTGTATCAAAAAATCTTGGACTGTAGATCATGTTTGAGGTCTAACTTATACAAGAAAAGATTGGTCAGTGTATATTTCTAAAAGATAGGCTTTGAGAATTGTAGCTCTAAAAGAGAAGAACAACTTCTATCTCAGCTACCATGTTTGAAATCTAAGCTATAGTCAATCTTTATTTATCTTTGCCCTCTTATAGAAATTTGTTTTATAAATAACTTGACTAGTATATATGCTGGAAACTCATGATACAACTCCTTTAAGCGTTATTGATGAAATATTTAACAAGTCTAGGAGTTATAGCGGGAAGTACCTTTCTCATTTCATATGGTCTAACAACGTCACGTGCTTTAGATTTCTGTTATCTCTATATCTGAACAAGGGTTGCCTTTTTGTTTTAGAGCTATAAGCATTATAGACTGTGAATATCTTATTCTTGATTAAAGTGAGTAAGGAGATCTTTCCATATGCCATGAGTGAGTCTTTACCTAGTGACCCTGTCATCTTTCCTCTACTTGTTTATAGCAAATCTTCCTTTTATTGTTAAAAGAACCTTGTCCAACATAATAGAAAATTTAGTAGAGATTACCCATATTCCTAAGGAAATTTTTATCTATGATACTTCTTGACCCTTGTTAAGTTCGTACAATTTATATTCTTGCAATCATTCTTGGACTAGAAGTATTCGTACTATCCTTGCCACAAATCGTCCAAAGGTAAAGGAGATCATCCAAAGTTCTAGCTTAGAACAATATGGTTTAACGACAAAAACAATAGAACAATATGTCAAACTAGAGATTCCAAAAGAACTCTTCTCTCTTTGAAGAGACTAGAATTATACTCATCTCCTTGTTGGAGTTATCAGACTTGTTCTCACTCTCCATGAAAGAAAAGGAATTCTAACCACTACTAGGATGTCTCTTTTTGACACTACCTACAAAACTTACCAAAATGCATTGGTTGGTACTTTATTGACAACTCTCAACAATAGAAGTGTCATTCTCACCGTAGTCCCTAATTTCATCATCAGGTTAGATGATCCCACTTTATATGAAAGACTCCAAGTCTAAATGCCCCTACAATAATGACGACTTATTTGCACCACCAAATGATATATCGCTTATAGAATCATACTATAGATCTCAACTTTCTAAATTTAACTTCTAATGCTCTGTATATAGTAGCAGATCGAGCTTATGATTAGACTACTATCTTCTAGATTTCAAAACAATTGCCACCAATGGAACTTGAAAAATTGATGCCAGTAGAATGGATCACTAACTATTAGAAGATGTTCCATGCTTATCATAGGCATTCTTTTCGTACAACTATTCCTCTTATTCTTAGGACATTAAGAGATGAATCTATTAAATCCATCTACGCCAGGCCCAATGAAGACTAACCTGGATCGTTTGGCACATCTAGCACCATTTTAATACTGAAACCAATGTTATCACATAAAAAAGGAAAGAGTGACCTCCTATTCATTATGTGAAATCCAATCTGTATACATCATCCATCATTGAGGACACTTTATATAAGATGTGGATCCATTCATGTGTGAGCCAGATTATAAGATATGTCCCACTCTAGACTATGATGAAATAGACAATAAGGATAAGGCTTATGTCCAAAAAAGGCATGCAAAACTCTAAAATAAAGGAAGGCAATAATCTGAAAAAATTCATTGTTATCAAGCTCTCTGACAATTCCATCCTCAGCATGATGATCATGATCTAGATTTAAGACCATGGGTTGGGCTTAAAAATACAAGACCTTGACCCAAAAACATTTATAAATTACTTCAGCTGTTGTAAAGGAATATTTATTCCTTAAAGAACCATTCCCTAACAAACCTAAGCTCGCTAATCTTTCCATTCTTGTTATGACTCCACTACTTATTCAATATATGATGGTGAGTCCATATGAGGATGAATTTTCTCCCCTGGAGAGATGCATAGATGATACAAATAGGGTTATTTCCAACCTTTACATTTATGTTACAAGAATCACTTCTCATGGTACCTTTGTATAGAAAAATAATGTTGTGGCCCAAAATAAAGTTCTTTGTTGAATTGATACTAAGATTAATGGTCTTAATCAACAAGTAGAGGCTACACATAAATAGGTAGAAACTATGTCTTCTCTTATCCAAAAAGCTTTATACTTGTCTAAAAGATCAAATGGTTCAACTTAACACTAATCTCAGAGGATATATTGATACACAATATTTTGGACCTGATTTCATAATCAAATAGCAAGAACTTTGACCAGTTAAAGAAGTACTTCAAAGAATAGACGTAGATATGTAGACAAAGCAGTCTAAGATTATTTATGGAGCTTATCCTACAACCTTTCCGATTATCCAATCCATCTATTAACTCCAACCTATCTTAAAGTTGTTAATTATAAAAAAGTGTTCAAATGAATTATTCTGTAATCGGGCAAGATGTTCATCCTACTACCAAACTCAAATCCATCAAACATAAAAGCCTAAAACTGAAAAGAAACATTATACATCACCTTTATACACCAAGTCTATTGATCAATGGATAAAATCTGTATAAATTAAAACTCCAGCTTCTTCATCACTTAAAACCTAACATGTTCCATCCATTGAAAAATAAAGCTCCAAAATAAGAGTTTATTATAACTCTTAAACCAGTATCTATCTCAGATCAATTTGAAAGTCCATTATCTAATGATTTTGAAATTTTTGGGCAATCTTCCAAGGCTTATGAATAATTTCTCAATTTATCTAAATTAGTCCAAATCATGATGACTGTGCTTGATACATATCAACCAACTGAGGTTGAACTAGAAATCAGTGAATTTGAATCTAGAGAGACTGAACCAAGCATTACCACCACCAATACAAGTAACCCCAACTAGACTTACTTCAGGACCTTAGTTTATGTTTGATGATCTACCACTCCAAAAATGGAGAGAGCACCTTTGGCGTTTCGATTGATTTACAAATGACTTCACCAAATAATCTTTTATGAGATATCATGTCTGAGTTTACCTCTTATTTTACTAGTATTTTACAAAAATGGTGGCAAGGTCTATATAATTATCGCATACTTCAATATATCCAAGTATCATCTGCAAGAATTTTTCTTGGAGTTATTCGTAAAAAAATTCATTGGAAAATTTCAACTCATTGATAATCAAATCAGACAAATATTTTGAAATGAAATGTTATTTACTGGATAAAAGAGATTTACAAACGCATTTTCAACATAAAGAAATTATCTACTTAATGGTTCAATAATGTCAATCTCCATCATACATTCATCTTATCTCTTTCAAACAAATTAAAACTTGAATTTCAAATGACCATTGTAACTTTACGAAGAGATATGAGAGAAATATTTCTTTGCAGAACAATTCTGAGAAAATATATTATGCAAACTTAATTAATCCAGTCAATACTAGTATTTTACTGTAAACATTCTTAGAATGGTTCCAACCATTTGTAAAGTGTCATATATGATAGTTACAGTCTAAATTTCTTAAAATTATAATCTATTAAATGAGTAATTTTTAATAAAAGAATTACTATTGAATATGTTTATATTTTAGATTATTTTAATATAAATAAGCATAAGGACTTCTCACGAAATTCGTAAAACACAGAAAATTTTGATGATATTGATGACTTATAAAGGAAGTTGTTGTCTTTTTACCCTTAAAAACATATGTAATATTAAAAAGTACCATTAGATGTCAGTATTAAAGCAATGCTAGGATGAACATTTACCTTTTACATATCTATTATAATCGTTGGCCTATCTGTACCTCTTGATTCTCTTTTTTTTTAATTTAAATTTCTATAGTAAAGTTAAAATCACTAAGTTGCAACTCATTTGTATAATAATATATTTTGAAGTATTCATTCAAATATTGTCTTGACCTCTCGCTCAGCACTTCTCTTTCACATTAGATTCAACAATTACTTACTTTCCTCGATCAATTTTACAATCATTGCTTGTCAATTATTTTTGCTTGAGATGTGTGGCTAAGCATGTGGTTAAAATCATGCTAAACTTGTTGGTTCCCAAAATGTGTTAGTTTACGCCTTTGCAGTCAATCAATTGGATACAAATGAATGTATGACATTATCTTAATTAATAAAAAGGCTTTATGTATCTTTATGTATTAATTTAATTAATATTTTATGTTTTAATACTAAAGGTAAAATATTTGGAATAATTACTGTGTAATTAAAATTATGATGAGATCATAATTATGAGATTTAATTTACACTTATATATTATTCCTAAATATTCTTAGTTGTAGTTTCATCAAGACGAGATATTGATGAAATGATAAAACTAGCACAATTTACGTTTATTTCTTATGAAGAAAGTAATTGATCTCATAAATTAAAGTATGAAGATACTTATACTAATATATGGGTGATTATTAGAGAATAAGTCATTGATTTGACCTAATTATGAGAATTCCAAATGGAATATTATTTATGTGTCTATAGATTACCTCATAATGATGGTTGTATAATTGATCCCCAGACTTGAGATTACCAACGTATCTCATTTGGGAATTGCTATATTTTGAGGTTACTTATGAATCGTCCTAGGATAATTTAGTCGGTAGTAATTAGATACAGTATGAACCATATGGAGATAGTTGAGTAAGTCAATATAGGATTCGTTACTCTAAAGTAATTAGAGAGAATATTCTACTGTTCTTGATTAGTAATGATTTATGAAATTCTTTGGCCTAAGTGAATTGACATTTGAAAAGGTGTTTTCAAATTTCAATCATAAATCAATTACTAATTAGCAAGAATGAACATGATTGGATGATAAGAGTAGACACTGTATCCATCCTCTGTCCAATTAGAATATTGAATGATGAAATGATTAAATTATACATCATAGCCATGTATGAATAGGTTAAGTTAATCACTTTGACATTCCTGATATTTAGGTAATTATGACATGTTGCTAGATGCCAATGATGTTTTATGATTATGAATTGTTTAATTAGAGAATTAAAGATAAATTAAAAAAAGTTTTAATTTATCTAATTCTAATTGTGAATTAGAATTAGAATTTACAATCATTGCCAGTTTATTAGGAACCTAATGGGTCACACATCAAAGAGCAATTTGTGAAAGAAAAATCAATTTAATTAAGTTAGATTTAATTATAAAGTTTGAGAAAGTTTAGGAATCAAATATGAGATATTTGATTTTATTAAAATTAAATAAATTATAATTAGAATTTGATTTTAATTATAATTAAATAAATTTAATTTTAATTAAAGACCCTCATAATTTTTTATATAAAAAAGGGAAGAAAATTTTAGAAGTTAGTACTTTGTCTTTTTCCTCTCAAATCAGTATTGAGAATTGCTATGTGGATACCATCAGAGGCTGGACAATTGAAGAGCTCATGATTGATCAATCGAAAAGGTTTTAAAGATTTTTCAATAGGAAGATGAATAAGGTACAATTTCTAATTCGTTTTGTGTTTTATTCAAGTTTAATCAATTATCAGGATCTGCTCAAAATTTATAAAATTGGTTGTTTTTTCGCTGCGTCCGTGATTCGATCATGGTTGGATTCTCACATTGGTATCAGAGGCTCCGTTAAATTGCTTAACTTGGATTAGGTGCTTGATTGTTGTTGATTTTGATAAAAAATATTGTGTTATACTTTTGGTTTTGTCTTTCTCTGCAGCTATTCTTTTGTCTATTTCTGAAATGTGTTTATACATGTTCTATAATGCTTTTGATATCTTTATTTGCATTTGTGTATTTGGAAATTGTTTCCTTGCTCTTGTGTCTTGAGTTCTGAAAATATGTGCGCTTGTAGTTATTGCATATGTAGTTTATGCGATAAATTACATCAAATGCCCACAAAATTACATCAGATGCCCACATATTCATTCGAAACTTATTTTACGATTCTGGAAATTGTTTCTTTTATTTATCTATGTTGAAGATGTAATCACGACTTAGCACTTGAAAGCCTTGATTTTTCAATTCTGAAATTTGGGTTTTATATGCATATGTATTGTACTATTGTGTATTTTTAACTTGGAATTAGTGGCCTTCTCTTTGAGTTTTGCGTTTTCTAAGCAAGATTGCAATTTTAAATTCTTGTGTGTTTCTGGCCTATTTTGCTTATGTCTTTTGCGTGTTTTCCCTTGCGATTGTGTTCAATTTACTGCCTTGTAATTATCGCCCATTGGACTGTCGCATCTGGCGACCCAGTAGGTCACTTGCGACACGTCACTTGCTTGGCATCGCCTGCGACGCCATGGATGGCATCAGGCGACGCTAAGCATCACACGTGACGTCAAGCATGGTGGCCGACAAGTGGAGGCCTAAAGGGGCCACATTGATGGCAGAAAGGGCAGTGGAGTGAGAAAGCAGTTGAAGAAATGTGGAAGCACTGGTTTGAAAATGTGGGTTGCAGTTTAACACACGAGGGAGTGGGAGCATCAATTGGAAAATCATGGGAGGGAGCAGTTGTCGAAGCAGGCAGAAGCTTCTGGAGAAGATGATGGGCGAGCGTAAGTCATGTGCCTACCGTCTTCGGAACGCGCATGCGCCAGTCAACCTCCCTTTGACTGTGGGCGCTTGGCACCAAGCACCCTCCCATCCCTCTCATATTTGTTTTTAAATGTTTTTTAAAAAACCTTAAATTTTCAGTTTAATTAATTTAATAGAGATTAAATTAATTTATACTTCTAATAAAATTGAAAAGTGTTTTACTAAATTTAGAAAATTATTTTCAAAGGGAAATTTTATTAGGAAAAGTTTCTGGAATTTAATTTAATTTTTTCAAGAGTTGAATTATTAAATTAAATTTGTTATCAAATCAA
>JAOQML010000197.1:40662765-40673510 GCA_027568935.1 Erythroxylum urbanii | reverse complement strand
CCTCAAGTAGGTTTTCAATAATTTTAACTTTGAAAAACTTCTCTCAGCTGATGCTACAGTCACAGGTATAGTCAATAGAATTAGATAAGCAATTGAAACATTTGGATAACAATCTACAGCTTTAACAAATTCTACAATTTCAACTGATGACATTAACTCATTGACAAAGTCATTTGCAACACTTTTAATTCAGAAAAAATATCATCTAAATCCACATCTGACACATTAACATTATAAAAAGTCGTTGTAAAATTAGTGCAATATTCTCTTAATTCGTTATCATCCAATGACCTCAACTTCTTTAAATCAAATAAGAATCTAAAAATATTATCAAATGTCGTTACTTGTTCAAATTTACTCTTTAATGAAGCAATTGCCATATTCACAACAACTAAAAAGTAATTAACTCTGAAAGAATCCTCATCTGATTATATTTCTCCATTATGATTAATTTCATCAAATTGTCTTTTCCTAATAATACAACGTTTAGTTGGATGTAGGCTCTATAATCATCTTAAGTGCAAGACTTTTGGCAATATTCATACTAAAGCTAATCCCTTCATCTTTATATTTCTCAAAAAATACCATCACACCTTCTAATTGCTTTATGGTAGCATTAATGCATATAGATTTATACTGTAACTTTTTATTCACCATATTAATAGCGACTAAAATATCATACCAAATAACCATACCAAGTAAAAATTCAAAACTCTTAAGTACACTAACCAAACTTTCTGCTTCATTTTTTGACTTGGCATCGTCACAAGATCTAGATAATTCCATCAAAGCCAATCTTATTTGAGGAGCTTGAAATCTAATAGCTAATAGCTTTAACACTTTTTATTCGACTCTCCCAACGAGTGTTAGACAATGATTTCATAGTTAAGCCTAAAACATTATCAAGCAAAACCTTCCACCTTTTAGGAGAACTTGAAAATAATGCATATATACATTCCTCAGCTCTAAAAAATGAAACAACTTTAACACAAGAATGTGACATATCACTAAGAGTAAGATTAAGATTATGATAAGCACATGGCATGTATAATGCTCTCGGATTTATTTGAAGTAATCGCTTTTGAACCTCTTGGTGTTTTCCCTTCATATTAGAACCATTGTCATAACCTTGACCCCTTACATTATAAACATTAAGATTAAGAGAATTAAACGCATTCAATAATTCATTGAAAAGTCCCAATCCAGGTGTGTCATTTACCTTCAAGAACTATAAAACATACTCCTCTATTTTTATTTTTTTATTTGACATATTCACACATTGTACTAACAAACTCATTTGTTCTTGATGACTTAAATCTGGGTTACAATCAAGAATAATAAAAAAGTATTTCACCTGTTTAATAATCCCTATGATAGAACTTCCAACACCATTGGCCAACAGAGAAATCAACTCATTTTGATTTTTGTGAGCAAGACAATAATGATGAATTTCATGATTTTGAATATATCTAACATGATCTTGCATTATTACATCAAATCCAGCAATCATCTCAATCAATCCTAAAAATTTACCATTATCATCTTGGTAAAGTTTCTCATTGGATCCTTGAAAAGCTAAATTATATTTAGCAAGATATTTCACAATAGAAACTATTCTTATCAAAACTTGTTCCCAATGTTCTTTCTCCTTTACAATTTCTTGTTGCAAATCTTTATCATCTGTTCGATTTTTGCTTAATCTTACTCTTAATTCGTTCCAAGTTCTCATATTAGTCATATGCTCAATGCAATTCTCATGTTCTTTGAGTCTCTCACTAAGATGCTTCCAATCTCTAAATCCATTATTTGCTAAGCCATTTTGTTTGTTATTAGATTTGAACAACTTACAACAAAAACAATATACTTTATCTATATATTTAGAATAAAACAACCATTTTTTATCGCTAATCTCTCCATTACTCAAATTTCTGTAATAATAAAAATATGAAAAATGATGAGAGGTATTGTCTAAAGGAAACACAAGATTCAATTCTCTTACAGGCCCTTTTTCAACTAAAGTATCCCTTTCTTTATTATCAAGATTATCCCAATTTTTAGGATCATAAATATCCAATATAGGGCTTACTTGCTCATCTGCCTTTAAATTTTCTAAAGTGGATGCATTTGGTACATCATCATGCTCATTGAAATTTTTAATATCCTCATGAATATGAATCTCATCACTTAAGTTTTCTATATGTTGTTCAAAACTACCTTTACCTAATTCCTCGGGAGTCTCACTAGAGGGGCCTACTCTTTTAATAAAATTATTAATTGCTCCTTTTTGGGATACAATCAACTATTCTACTTATTTTCTTTTTTTTCCTTTTTTTACTTCCAAACAAATGCTTTTTAGGCAACATAATATAAATCAATTATAACACAGTTGGACTAGAAAAAGAACAAAAGCACCTGTATAGAACTAGAAGAAGTATGCAGGCACAACTAAACACCAATAGCTTCACAATATATCATAAAGATATATCAATGATATTATATCTGTGATAGAGGAAAAAATAAATAGAAAATTTTAATATCTAATATTAAAAATGTAAAAACAAAGAGCAAATTTTAAGGATAAAGAAACACTGATATCTAAAAATATAAGAAATTAATATACTTAGTAAAAAATATAGTAAATAATATTCTAAGTTATTAAATATTATAAGTTTCCCAAGTTAAATATTATCCTATTATATAAGTTGTGGAAATGATTGAATATTATTATTATTATTTTATTATTACTACATGTTTAATAGAATCATATGCATTTTTATAATAAAAGGAAATCATTGATTTAGTCATATTATCACTAAACTTATATGAACTCTACAAGAATACAAATCCAACAAGTATTACATTACTTGTGGCAAAGTATAATAAAAAATATAATTACAAAAATTAAATTATTTATTAATATTAAATTATTTTTAAAAATAATAAGTAATCTAAAAATAAAAAGGAGAAACACAAATAAATACAACATCATTTAATATTAATGTTATGATTTAAAATGCTAATATAATGTCCATGTTAATGACAAATTACAAATTAATTATAACATATTCAAATCTTTAATGAACTAAAAATACATTAAAAAATCAGAAACTTTACTTTTAAATTACACTCAGAACTTAGAAGACAGAATCGTAAAAGTTTTTTGCTGCCAATTTTTGAGTTTGAGTATCTTAGATGCATATGTTAATGAAAATAAAGAAATTAGAGGGTAAAAATACACCTAAATACTTCAAACCTATTTATAAGTATAATAAGAGTTAACGTTAACTTTCAAATGCTACATTACTCCACCAATGTTCTGTGCATTTATTACTACATTTACATTGATGGCCATTTATTACACACACATTGATGGCCATTTAATGCTACCCAAAGCTTGGCAACGTTTTCTTTTACTTCCAAAAACGAAATTCTCAAAAAAAAAATGTTACACATGTATAAGGCCTTTGTTTATGGTGGGCTCTAGGCAAATGTCCTGCCTGCCCTTGCTCTGGCCGGCATTGAATATTATTAACTGATGTTATAATTATTTAATATTTTGTTAAGTTTGTGAACTTATATTAAAAATATGCTTTTAAAGTTTATTTGAATATTGCCTATTGAGGCTCTTCTTTTAAGTTTAGAAATTGCGCTGATGTTAACCGTTAAGCATCATTTCAGATGTGAAGTTCCATCTTTTGATTGTTTGCAGGGGTTGATCCAGTGAAACATCAATGAAAACAGAAGGAATAGTTAGCAAACCCTACAAGTTTGTTTCATCATGCTTGCGAATTGTGTTTTCTATTCCAGTTTGGATGAGTGATTGAACTAATCATGCATATGAATTGCAGCAAGAGTTGCTTCTTTTTCCCAGTTCTTGTCTCTTGGTATTTCGCAAACCGCTTACAATTCAGCTTATCCTTTTCTCGAAATGGTCTTCACAATACTTCAATCAGTAAACTATGAATTATGTAGGTTATGTATCCTCGAAGTAGCAATTAAGTGAAGGCATATTTATCGTAAATTAGGTTTCTTGTTATATCACTTTGCTAAACATGTTTCTCAAGAAACTATAATATTTTACTATTTATGCCATTGCTCTGGAGAGTCGAGGAGATTATAAAAGCAAGACTATTATATTCTTTCTGTAAATTTTGAAGTATTTCAACTTCAAAATTTCTTCCAATAAATCATATTTACCAGGTACAAGATTTCAATGGCATTCAGACTCCAATTTATTCAATCCTGCTTGATCACGCTTTAAGTGAGCTTGAGCTTCATACGTCTGATCTAGTCTTTTTATTAACTTAAATCTGAAAGAGGCGAACCTTTATCTTTGTCAGGAATTGATTAGCAAATCTATAGTGCAAAACATGCTTGAAGGATCAGCCTTTCATAGAAAGCATAGCAGTTTCCTTGTCTTGGAAGCATAAGTTGTATCTTACGTTTTAAGCATACACATTATCTTCGGTAAAATTATCAAACCATCAATTGCTACCAACTGCTCAAGGTTGTTTAGTGCCAGCCCCATCTGCCACCCATATTTGCTTCAAGATTCTCCAAACTAGTGGGGAACAGTTTGTTTTTCGTATTTTAAAAAAAATAAAAACAATCTCAGAATGTTAAACAATAATCATTGAGTTAATGATTCATTTAAAAAGTATTACATGACACTTGAATTAAGGTCAAAAACTTAGTTTTGTTTTTGTTTTTTGGTAAGCAACACTGATGCGAATAGAAGTTGTATCCACGGTCAAATCTACTCTTTTCCATAAACACTTTTAATCTTAGAAAGTTCATGCCAATCAAGATTGGTCTGTAATGCCAATCAAGATTGGTCGGAAACAATACAGAATGACTGTAGACATCAATGGCGGTACTATCAACTATGTTATTTTAGCTTTTTCTAGCAGGCGCTCAAGTTTTTTTTTTTTGCCTAATTTTTTATGACTTCTTCAAACCCTACATTATTGTAAAAAACTAGAGCTCTTCAATGGAGTTCAAAAAAAGTTTCTTGTTATTGTACGAGTGCCATGATTTCATGTCCAACTTGTCCATAATATACAACATATGCGTCATTTCTTATGATTTGAGTTCTTATGTTTCCTTATAAGCACCTCAGCTATATACCAATTGAAGTTCTGAAAAGGGTATAAAAGCTGGAAAACTCAGTCAGCCTGCAGACCTTAGCATATTTGATATCTGTGTTATTTATATCCGCAGTCGTTAAAATCTGATTGGTCAACCTCATTTATTACTTTTCCAAAGCAATGCGAGAGACCAAGACATTCAAGTGCGGTTACAGCTCCCTAGCTATCTTTACAACCATCAGTTTGTGCTTCTCAACATGTGTTACATCCAAAATCTTTACAGTTGGTGGTGAAGAAGAGTGGGACATGGGAACAAACTATGGTAAATGGTCAAGTCAATACAACTTTAGCGTCGGCGATGTTCTCGGTAAGTTTGGTCTCTCATTCCGACTTCTTTATGAACTTTTAACATCAATGATTTTGCTTGAACAATTGCATTGATCACATTGACTGGATCTGGGTTGACCATCTCCTGCAAACAAGAACGAGGGTTTGTTTCACTATCTCGGATAAAGTATGATTCTCATCAGCTTCCATTCTGGTGTTTCTTGGTGCAGTTTTCAAGTATCTGATTGGGCAGCACAACGTGTACGAGGTAACAGAAAGTACATATCGGTCATGTAATGCAAGCACAGGAGTGCTGGCCAAGTATGAGAGTGGAGAAGATGAAGTGGAGCTCAAGCAAGCAAGAAAGTATTGGTTCATTTGCAGCATTCAAGGACACTGTCTTGGGGGGATGAGGTTTGTCATCAATGTAGGAGTGTCTAATTCTACAATCACACATGCGGCGGCAACTTCCCCTGCCAACTGTAGCCCGACTTTGGCCATTGATCAGAGATGGAGATCTTTTGCTTTTCTTGTTGAAATTGGATTTTTGTTTAAGCTGTGTGGTTGATGTAGAACTTAGCTCTTCTGGAAACCAATGCAAAACTTGAAGGGGTAGGTGAAGTGAAACAGTTTCTTGACAATATATTGGTTTTACAGGAACTAAGCAGTCTAGCCATAGCTTGGTCGCTTAGAGATAGCTTTTGGTCATGAAAACAGCAAGCTATTTCCGAAGAGAACAATAGTAGACACAGAATAATGATCTAGAATCAATGTATTTTTTGTAGTCGTAAAAGAAACAAAAGCGTTCTTTAACTTCTTGCCAAAATTTCTAACGTTCCAACTTTTCAGCAATAGTCTAATTTTGCAAGCCTTGGACGCGAATGCATATATTCATATGGAAGGAGTATATCCACAGGAGGGTATCCGGTGGTTCAATAAACAACAGTTCTCAGTTTGAGTTTTTGTTTTGATGATTGCTTCCACCAGTCGGTCCTTCAATATGTGTGGAGAAAAGGACGTGATTGATTTGGCCACACCAAAGATGCTTTTGAATATTTTATTTGATGATATACTTGTCGAATTTAGAGTTTCCTCTCATTTTCCCAAGTCTTGTGCACAAGTATACATAATATCTTTCATCTTTTTCTTTTAAGAAATTCTGTTCTCCTTAGTTTAAATAAATGAGGAATGTCAATCTGGCCTGCAATCAAACGTAGGAAGCAGTATGCGAACAAGGATCAACAACAGATACAGTAATTAGACATGGAAAATATATCCTTTAAAGCTCAATTGTATCAAGCGTTTGTAAAACTACTGGAAAAGAAAAAAGTATAGCATATTTTCCGGGTTTCAACTATGAAAGTGATGAAGGTGGCGGTGATTGGAACTTATGTGGCCATTTTGCATGTGGTGCTGATAGTCCATGGTGTCCATGGTACTGCAATTTTCTGGCGCTGTAGCCATTTCAGGCCATCCACCTGAATGATTTCTTGTTAGCTCTAGCAAAGACTCCCTTACATAATCAACTTGAAGCATTTCGCTGTCCCTTTTCTGCCAGCCAACACCACACAGAAACCATTTGTGATTTTGGCAAGTTAAGTTAGTTGCTCAAATCTGTTGTTAATTCTTCTCATGTAAAGGACATAAGCTCAAATTCTCACCTTGACAATGAAAATGTTGGATACCAAGGTTCGGAAGCTGGTGACGTTAACATTTGCAACTTCTAGCCCCAAAGACTCCAAAGCCTCCATCAATCTAGCAAATCCTCCAGGTTTGTGCTCACAAAAGACCTTAACAAAGAACTCATTTCCATCCATTTGTGCTACATCCACTTGTGGCTACATTTGGTTTGTTTTCAATTTCCACTTAAAAGAGGAAGTAAAAATGGTTATAGCAGATATGCTTGAAAGGAAAGAGATAAACATACCTCCATTTGTTGTCGCTTGTCATGAGTGGTTTCATAGTCCTGACTTAGTTTAGTAATATTACTACTGTTTGAAGCTCCAAGATGAAACCCGTTAACTGCAACATCAGATCTTTGACAGATATTACCTCCATTTTGATTCGAAACTTCTGAGATATTGTTCTGATGGCTGTTGTTAACACCTTCTTCGAGCTCATCTTGCAGTTCTTTTGCTTGCTTTTGCAGCTCCTTCACAAACTCAATTGCATCTCCAAGAATGGCGGCCTTGTTCAACTGGAGAGTAGATGAAGATAAAGAAAGCAGTAAATTCGTATGGTAATAGATAAAACTTAGTGTTCACAAAAGCATTCTGAAACTTGTTGCATGAACTTGAAAGTGTCATTAGGAGTGCCCTTTTTAGTTTGGACTTCGGAGAAGAATGATACCTACCTTGGAAATGTTTGGAACCAGGGCTCTTAGATCATAAAGCCTCTCATTAAGCCTTTTCCTTCTCTTTCTCTCAGCGTGAAGGTTCTTGGAGTGAGGCCTCTCACCAGTACGTCTTCGATACTTAGCATCGTCCTCAGTGTCATCCTGATCACTGCAATCTGGTATTGAGTCTGACCTCCCATTATCCAGCTGTTTCATTGAGTCCTTGTCATTTCCTTGCTGCTGGTGGTGTTTGTTTGCTAAGCACTCCATAAACTGCATATCCAAATTCTCCAATCCTGTTCCTAAGGAATTGCAAATGCCAATTCGATCACCATTAACGTCATAATGATAATCCAAGTCCTCCAATGCTGTTGCTGGGGACACTGCTGGTGACTGGAAGTGGCTAATTCGATCCCCATGTTCTCCATCGTCAGTCATAAACGGCTTTGATTGATGCTCACTTGAGAAAATGAAATCCATGTTGGTTGCATTTACCGAGGCTTCATGGTC
Organism: Erythroxylum urbanii; assembly: GCA_027568935.1. Classification (NCBI taxonomy): domain Eukaryota; kingdom Viridiplantae; phylum Streptophyta; class Magnoliopsida; order Malpighiales; family Erythroxylaceae; genus Erythroxylum; species Erythroxylum urbanii. Next base: position 40,665,251 of record JAOQML010000197.1, on the reverse strand, counting down.
CACTATCAGAAAGTTGCATTGTGATGCTACAAAGTCTATGACATTTTGATCTTCAGGTACCTGTGAAAGGAATAGTTACAATGACACTGTCGCTTCGTCGATGAGGAAAATATAACAGTATGCTGATAATGCGGTATGTCGGAGTGCAGGACTGTTAACTCGAACGCAAACTTGTATCTAAGTAAAAGAAATTAATCTGTGCCAGAGGATATATCATACTTGTTTGGCAACAAACAGCTCTACCAGTCCTCCTGGAAATGGAATTAAAGCTCTTGTTCCAGTTGTTTCCTGCATGAATAGAGAAAATCTTAGCTCATTACATAGCCTATTTCTTCTAAGTGCAGACTGATAGGAGAGAAAGTAGTTACATTGTCTAAAGAACCGAAATTACTCACATCAAGAGCATTGGGCTCTGCGCTATTAGAGTAATTTAACCATCTGGGTTGGTTTGACATCAAGGCCTGAGTATGAATCCTGTTAAAGAACTAAATTGACGTAAGTACTAATGTAGACCATAATCTATACGAAATAAGAGCAAAAACAGGATTGATAATTAAACGATGTGTTACCCGGATTCAAGGGGCATTGAAGAAGGCAATTGGGCAAGCAGTTCGCAACATTTAGTTCTGGGATGCTGAAGCGTAAAATCCCGGCAAGGAAAGGCTGAAGAAACAGGGAACTGAAGTTCTTCTCCACCAGTTTTTACATCCTCTGTCCCACCACAACAACAGTCCACCCACTCAAGATACCTGAAACTCAACAAATCATTAAAAGATAATCAGGAGGCGTGAAACTTGAGAGAAAGTGAATGAGAGGAAAAAAAGGGACATAATTTCAATAAATATCCTGCTAACCTTTGATCATCTGCCAACTTCCAAACGACACAATAATCCCAACCTTTCAAACCCACAATGGGTCTCAGTCTCTCCATGAAGTTTTGCACCACGTTCATGATGTCACCTACAATGATTGATTAGACATATAGTCCAAAGTTGGAACCTTTTCGTATTAAGGAATTCCATTTCCATTTAAAAACTTTTAAAGTAGCTTACACAGACACATAAGCATGCACATAACTATCCATCGGAAAGCACCCAAACTGTTAAACCAAAACATATAACAGAGACTCACTTTTACTAGTACAATCACAGAATATGTACTTGGAGAAAGATACAAACTTGGAAGCTGGAACTAATCTTCGGAGTTCCAAAATCTTTGTGGCTGTCCCTTTCGACTCAACACGGCAAAAAAAGACAAAAAAAATGAACGGAACAAAGAAACAAAAGAGAAGCTGATACAAACAAAATCAAGGATATGGGTACAAACTTCAGGTGATAGCAATAGTTAACTGCACTATCATCCCAGTTACTCCCTGAACACAATCCAAAAAGTTTATATCTTCTTTTTGGACTTCATAAACTATAGAATCAAGTGCTCAGCCATATAATAACAATCGGCTCCCTTTGGGCCAACACTTCTTCTCAATGTACATATATATGAACTTCTGGCCGTTGTTTTGGTAGGTGAATGAGAGTGCTTGCATGAGAGAGAGAGAGAAGGTGCTTACAATTTTCAAGTTTTTCTTTGAAGATGCAACAAAAAGGTTGGCCATTTGTACATGTAGCGCGCACACCACAATCTGTTAAAACATAGTTTGACACTAAGTAGGAACCGTTCGATCATTTACAAGGTTGCCATGAATGGACATAATTTGGCATGCAAATTTGATATGCTAAGTGGGTTTGTAGAGTTAGAAGTTTTGGTACAATATTTATATGTTATAATGATGGCAGGAGCATATTGCATGAGCTAAGATGGCGTACAAGACCCTAACTACCTATACTGATATATTTCAAAGTTTTTGATTCGTTTGGTTAAATATTCTTTCATGTCGTAACTACTCTTACAACTTTGAACCAAAATAATGAACTATACAACAGCTTTTCTTGCTTTCTAAGAGATTGGAAAGAAGTACAGGCTTTGGTTTGTCCCCTAGTTTGGTACATAAGCTAACGGTCCATCACAGAGTATGACATCGGAAAGGAAGTCTTGCCCTGCTTTTCCTTTTAAGACGTAATGGAGATTTTCTCAATCGTCCTGTTGCTATTTAATTCTTTAACAATGGATAAGGATTATCTACTTACTGATAATTTTGCATTGATAAAAATAAGGTTGAAAATCAAGTTTCAGCCAAAGGTTGTATAAAGCACTAGAATTAAATTCCACGCTTTAAACTTTTTTTAAATTTTATTCATGTATTTTACATTTTATTTGAATTAAAATAATTATCTATATAATATAATTAGTATTCTTAATTCTATGATTATATACTATTTTCTTTTATTTATAATAATTCATTATCTATTATTAACATAATTTACATCAAATTAGCAGGTCTAATAATTCGTAGACATAACAAAATAATTCAAGTGTATGACAAATAATTATATATATTATATATACAAATTATTTTATAATAAGGAGAT
>JAOQML010000197.1:40645654-40659383 GCA_027568935.1 Erythroxylum urbanii | reverse complement strand
AAAGGCATTTCTAAACGCCCATGGACCACTCAAAATTACTATTCTACCCTTCCCATCGGTGATGGGATGTTACATTAGGCTTTCGTTAATTTTAGATTAAAACCCCCTTTCTCTCATTTGACAATTTCTAGGTTGGTTTTGGGATTGGTTTGTGTGACTTGTTATCTTGTTTAGATTTTTGCAATTCAATTCTTGAAATTAATTATTTGATTAGTTTAATTTCTACGTTAGTTATTTATTTTGAATTATTGTAGTTTAGTACAACCTTAGATTTTAGAACTAGCTTAGTCTCCTCATGGGATCAACACCTTAGGTACTATGCAAATGACCCGTGCGCTTGCAAAATTTAGCAAGGTTAATAAATATTAAAACTTAGCGTATGTAACCTTGCAAACACCTTATAACACCAAACAAATACTCCAAACCCCATAACTGTATTAGAAAAATAATCATATTTAAATAATAAGATCATTTTCTATAAAATTATGAAATTTCCTTTACACATTCCCTTTGTAAAAATTTCCTACTTTATAACATGAAAACAAAATTTGATAACCATAATAAAAAGAAATCATAATCATAAGAAAAAGAAATCATATTCAAACACTAGTATAATATTAACTCATATTCAATAAGATTGCAAATTTGCCTTTATACATTCCTTTTTACACTTTTTTATCCTAATTTTCTTCCCCAAAATTTGAAATTAAAAACTAAAAATGTAATAATGTCTTTGATCTTTTGTCCCCAAATTAATACTTTGAGATGACATAAAATAATAGGTTAATTAAATATTATATGAAAAATTACACATGCAATGCATCATTCATATGAAATTATAAATAAATAGATTAACCTAATTTCACCTTATTAAACTAATTATACAATAACTATAATGAGTTTACAAAATGGGAGCTTCACCACTACTTTGGGATTGATTTTAAACTTTTACTTTCGAGTAACTAAAAGGATCTACTTAGTAATCAGTAGTCTTTAAACTTCAATGCTTTCAAACAGTAACAATTAGGAAGGAGGCAACGTTGTTAACACCATCGGAGAATTAGATGGCCATAATTTAATCAAGTTATCTTACAAACTTTGAGAGCGATGACACCACCTTTCCAAAGGTGATATGAGATGATGTCTTTTACGAGTGTCTTTCTGTGGCATCATTTTGAGGGGATCAGATCTCCTGTTCTGGTTATCATGTTCTTATCATGTTCCATTAAATTTCATCCACACATTTACATGGACTACATATAAATGTATAGATGAGATTTAATGGAACAGAGTTGGAACATTGTAACTGAAACAAAGGATTTGATTTGCATTTTGAGTGCATTACAATCAACTTAGTAAATGGAAGCTAAAAGTGGAGTGTAAAATGATAATTTATTAAAAGTTTACATGGAAGATGGAAAGAGAGTTTTTAGATCTTAATGGGGAATTTGATACTTGTTGGAATCATAAGGCGATCTAAAGAAATTAACTCTTTGCTCATGCCGAATTTTGCTAAATATAGTTATACTTGTATCTATATATGTTATCAGGAACTATAAAAAATTTCTTTTATATTAGATTCTAGGTTTTAGATAACCTTTTGATCTTTTCATTAAGAAAATGAATATTAAATTAGTGAAACAATAAAATTTGAGGCCACTAGCACTTGATATAGTTTCAAGATTTGTGATAAGACTTCAACATTTCTTTTGCTTTTTTCTCTTTCTTTTCTTTTATATGGAATAAATTTAGTTGTTCATCTTTGTAAGTTAGGCCATTATAGAGGAAGTATATATTTTTTATATTTTCAATACCACAGCTATGTGTTCATAATTTTAGACTATATGCCTCTTTCATTAATTTTCATTAAAATTATAACAATAAGCTTACATATAATATTCTTTTCTCTAGCATTTTACATGATAAGTAACTATAATAAAAAATTACCTAACCTTATTAAATTATATATTATATTTATGTTAATGAAAATAAAGACAAAAATAACAACATCATCTTAAATAATACAGCTAGATGTAATTATTTGATAAATTAATATAATAATCATTAAAATTATTTATCACGTGGAATGATGTGAGAAATTAATAAAAAATTGACATTTTAATTGGTAATTTTAGAGAATTATCAAAATTATTCTGAACTTTATTTTTAGAATTTTAATACCTAAAACTCCTCCTTGATATTAAACATTACCAAATGTTACCATTTGTTAATGACCACCTTTAACTTAAGTGATGTAGTTTGAAAACAAAATAATTAATTTATAGGACATGTGACACAAGATTTTAATGAGAAAAAGAAAACCCTAAGCATATAAAGAAACCTAGGAATGTCTAAGACTAAGACAAAAACCACTACCATTATTACTACTACTATTATTGCTAACAATAGTAGCAAAATTAAGGCATAGATTTTCTTGTTATTTTCTTCCTTATAGAATATAATTTTAATTTGTTTTTTTCCTGCTTAACGTCTTCATATAGTATCATTAAAAAGAGCAATTCTAATAATTTCTTCCTTGCTAAAATTAATCTACTCAATCAATTTGTATTTTTTTCTTCCTCTCTTCTCCTCTTTGCTCTCTCCACCTTTGTACCCTCCATCACTTTCCTTATTGTTATTAATAATAGTCCCTCATAAAGGTTGTTATTTGAAAACCTATTACCAACTTCAAAACTAGAAGCAAATTCTATTAGTTTGTGAAAGTTTTAAAAAAGAAGAACAATCTGGAAGATTTAACTAAGTTATTCTCTTCTTCTACATTTTAAGGTATGGGAAAACTTTACTCAGGTTGCCAGAGCTATGTGCAACCTTTTGGTTACCCATATAATGGATGACACTAATGGAGAGGACATGAGGTTGTTCTTATGAATTTTAGGTGACAGGTTTATTAGCTTATAACATTATATTGGTTTCTTTATCTAACAAGATTTTTTATTGTTAAAGCCACATTTCCTAGAAATTAGTTAAATAATCTACTTGTCAAATAACATTAACCTAAATTAATGATGATCAATAATAAGGCTAATGTTAGATTTTGTCTGATACATGATAAGAGTTTAGGTATTAAAATATGGAGTTGAAATAGTTTTGATAAGGTTATAAAATTGTGAATTAAAATATCAATTTTTTAAAAAAAAAAATATCCTTATCATTAGTAATATCATTGAATAACAAAAAAAAATTTGGTTTCAAAATATGTAATACAAAATTCTTATGTTCTAATTTTGAATTATGATGACCATCTTTATAGTAATCTAAATAATAAGAGTCTATAAATTCATTTATCTTTTTTTATAGGTATGTGTTTATCTCGCTCTAATTAGCAGCATTAGCAAATTAAGAAAAATATTTAACATGTTAGGAATGTATGTATGGTTCCTTAAGGTTCATAATCAAAGCCAAATTTAGATTGCAAATTAGAACATTTATTATTCAACTGGCTGTTCGCTCAAGGTTATACGCACTAAGTTTTATTATTTACAACCTTGGTAATTACCACAAGCGAACAGGTCATTCGCATAGTATCTAAGGTGTCAATCCCACGAAGAAGAGAACAAATCCTAAAATCTAGCGGATGCTAAGTTCGCAATAACTAATTAAACAACTATCGTAGAAATTAAAATTAATCAAGAGTTAAATATGAGAAATTAAAGCACCAAAAGAATGAACAAAATAGCCAGCTCATACAAATAATCCGAAACTTAACCTAGAAGTGACCAATTGAGAGAAAGGGGGAACTAATTCGAAACTAAATAAAATCTACCTAATTATGTAATTTTCGACTTAAAGGGCTTAGACGGTCCTAAGGTGAATTACTCTCTCTCGAGTTATAATTCTTAACCGTAATTAATAGTCCCTAATTCAATTTATGAAAATTGCGATCTCTCGATCTACAATTGGCCCAAAACTTAAATTAGTTATAAAATTATCTATTAACCTACTGGGAATCTATGCTCGATCTCTTCTTACACGACTCTACTGGTTTGATTCAACGCTCTACCTATCGATTTACCTAACTCTCGTTAGCCTAAATCGATGATTTTCACCGACTCACCCTCTCAATTTATTGTCAAGTTATAAAGAATCAAAATTGAATCACAATTAAATCGAAATAAAACAAAATCAAATAAATTTTATTAATCTCAAGAACAAAAAACCCCAAAGGTGAGTATAGATAAAAAATCAACACTCAACGACAATATTCCTAATCAATATCCAAATTTTATACATCAATAAAATCGAAATAAAAATAGAAAATACTATCAAAAATGGATCTCGAAGGTAGCAACTGTGAGAAACTGCCTATTTCGGGAAGTATATCGCGTTAAACGTATCTCCGTGCCTATCTTCCTTCGTCTTCTTCCCCAATTGTTTAATCTCTCTCTAAGGTTCTTTCAGATTTTTGCAGAATTTCACTTTTTACATAACTCTCTTGGCTCTCTAAAAACTATTGGTGGTTGCTAGGTATTGTTCTATTTATTCTGTAGCAGCTCTAGGTTAAACTCGAGGTCGAAACGGTCCAAAAATTGATTTTTTGTGTTAGCCCGACATAGGACACAATCGTCGCCTTGCCTGCCACGGTCATTGCTTGCGCTTTAACTTTTCTATCATGACCGTGGCCTGACTTGACGTTCTCTATCACGATCATCCCCTGGTGCACGATCGTGGCCTGGCTGTTGTTGGTTCTTCCTCTTATGTCAAGATCATGGCTATTGTGCACGATCGTAGCCTATGTCTTTTAGCTTGAAACTCTTTAAATATTCCCGTTATTCCCTGTTTACCCTATAACACTAGCACTCACATCAAGGTACCTTAAAAATATACAAATTAAGCTCAAATATTCAAACTAACCCATAAAAACAATTAAACACATAAACTAACACAATTGAAACCTAAATACACACTAAACACTCAAATTAACACTGATTATTTAACAAATCAAACCCTAAAATATAATGCAAATCACAACTATCAACATCCTCACACTTACGTGTTTGCTTATCCTTAAGCAAACAAAACAACAACACCTAACAAAACAAACAAACCATGCAATATTATGACAATGGCTTTAATCTTCATGAACTAAATTTAATCTTAGACATACTCATTCAAATTATGTCAAATCATTAACATGCAAAATATGCATCTAGAGGCTTTGAACTAAATATACAACTAACTCAAGACCAAGTGTTAACCTATTTACCCTTTTCAATTGTGCACACACAGTAATAATTTTTCAGTTCCTCAGACTCGGTAACTGTTCCTAGATATAGTTCCATGAAACTTCAAGCCTATCACAAGTCTGGTAGGTATTTATTTAAAGACAATATTTTTATTTTTATTATTTTAACCCGGGGCTTAGCCTTTTATTTAAAGGCAAACATTTGTGATAAATGTCAATCCGCTTACTCGACTAAGTCATCTACTAACATCTTGGTTGAAACATCATTATAGCCTTTTTACACAAAGGAACACATTTGTGATGCGTGTCGATCCAGTTACTCAGCTACATCACATTTTCAACTGGCAACTAGCTCTATTCATAACCCGAAGGCCAGCAGAATAGTGATTATTGAACACTTATTAAACACTTTTTTTATTGGCTACCTTGTTACTTTAAACTATTTGTTTCTATGAAAAAATATTAGTTAAGCTACTTAGTTAAAAGGCCTCAAATTATGAATGATTGTGACAATCTATATGGTGCTAAATTTACACTAAGTCTTAATTAGGCTCTATATTTATCTAAAGGCCCCCTAATTCACTAATTTCGTAGGTTAATGATTGTTCACAACCTAATAGACTATGTCCAAAATTAAAACAAATTCACTCAATCTATGCCATTGACATATTCACACACTTCACACCATGTAACCTAATACTATCATACAGTATGCAAAATTCACATACAAAAGAAAAATACAAAATCCCTCCCTGCACTTGAACAACACATTGTCCTCAATGTGAGAAGGAAACACACACACACATACATAAACGAAATATGAAAACAGAAATGAAAATAACAAAGAACAGATAAAGTTAAAAATAAAAATAAAAATAACAGAAAATAAACAACACAAAACAAAATAGAAGTGAAAAAATTTTGGGTTAGAATTAAATTCTAAGGAGATGGAGGTGGTGTTGGTGTGGGAGGTGGTAATTGAACACTCTGAACTTCGAAATACCGATGGATTTGACAAATCTCTCAGCTCTGGCGTCTTTGTGTACGCACTACTTCCTGTAATGTTATGTTGGTTTTAGAGAGCGCATCCAAAACCTTTATCCAGTGTTGGTCCTCTTCTTCCTCTTTTTTCAATTCCTCGCTTGTTGATGCCTCCTGTGCCCATTGACCTTGAAAGTCTCTTTATTAGCATTTTCCAATTGGAGAGCTCCATGATCGAAAACTTGAATCACCATAAATGGTCCACTCTATTTAGACTTCAACTTCCCTGGAAATAGCCTTAACCAGGAATTATATAGTAGAACGGTGTCTCCTACTTTAAACTCCTTGTACTTGAGACAAGCATCATGCCATTTCTTAACCTTTTCTTTATAGAGTTTGGCATTCTCATAAGCATTAAAACGAAACTCTTCGAGTTTGTCCAGTTGTAGAGGACTCTTCTCGCCGGCTTACTTCCAATCTAAGTTTAATGCTTTGATTTCTCAGTACACTCGATGCTCTAGTTCGATCAACAGATGACATGCTTTTCCATACACGAGTCTATATGGAGTTGTTCCAATGGGTTTCTTAAAAGCTGTCCTATAGGCCCATAAAGCATCATCTAGGTTTACTGCCCAATCCTTTCGGGAATTGTTCGCTGTCTTTTTTAGAATTCGTTTTAGCTCTCGGTTGACAACTTCATTTGCAGATGGTAACGTGTAGCCACTCAGTGGCGTACTCTGTATCGTTTTAGGAGGGCATTAAAAGATCTGTTGCAAAAGTGTGTGCCTCCATCGCTTATTATTGTCCGTGGCACTCCAAATTGATTAAATAGCTATTTAATGAACTTTTGCACCACCTTCCCATCATTGGTTGGAGATACTATCACTTTGGCCCATCATGAGACGTAATCAACTCCTACTAGAATGTATATGTTCCCTATCGAAGTTGGAAATGGACCCATAAAGTTAATGCCCTAGACATCAAAGATCTCTACCTCTTGAATATTTGATAACGACATCTCATCCCCTTTGGATATGTTACCTATCCTCTGGCATCGATCACATTATGCTACATAGGTTTGTGCATCCTTAAATAGCTGTGGTCAGTAAAATCCACTTTCAAGTATCCGAGCTACTATTTTGTTGGCTTCATAATGTCCAGTATATTGACCTTCATGACATTGCGTAAGGATGTCTAACATTTCCTTATCCGGGACACAATGTCACATTAACCCATCTGCAAAAATTCTATATAGGGTTGGCTCGTCCCATATATAACAGTTACAGTCATGCAAGAACTTCTTCTGATGCTGGTAAGAGAGATATAAGGGAAGTTTACCACTGGCCACATAATTGGCGATATCTGCAAACCAAGGTGTAGTCAAGCTCTCGAGTAACATTAAAGTTTCATAGGGAAAATTCTCGTTAATATCATCATTTAGCTTGCATTCTCCTCCCTCAAGCCTGGATAGGTGGTCAACTCCCACATTTTTAGCTCCATTTTTATCTCTTACTTCTAAATCGAATTATTACAAAAGTAACAACCATCGAATTAACCTAGGTTTTGCATCTTTCTTGTTGAAAAGGTATTTCAATGCTGCATGGTCGGTGAATACAATCATCTTTGATCCCAAAAGGTATTGTCGAAACTTATCACACGCATACACTACTACGAGTAATTCCCTTTATGTAGTGGTGTAATTCAGTTGGGGTCCCGCAAGAGTCTTACTAGCATAGTAGATTGCATGCAACTTCTTGTCTTTTTGTTGACCCAAAACATAACCTATGGCTTAATCACTTGTATCACACATTACTTCAAACAGCAATGTCCAGTCTAGTGGTTATAACATTGGTGTTGAAATTAATGCCTCCTTTAGAGTATTGAATGCAGACATGCACTTATCATTAAACATGAAGGGTAGATCCTTAACTAAGAGGTTTGTTAAAGGTCTTGCAATTTGTGAAAAATCTTTGATGAAATGACGGTAGAACCCAACATGATCTAAGAATCCTCACACACCTTTTACATTACTTAGTGGTGTAAGCTTCCTTATCACCTCTGTCTTTGCTCTGTTGACTTCAGACACTTGATGTGAGATTTTATGGCCTAGCACTATCCCTTCTTGTACCATGAAATGATATTTTTTTCTAATTCAGCACTAGATGTGATTCTTCACACCTTTGAAGAACTCTATCCAAATTAATTAAACATTTTCAAAAGAGTCTCCAAAGATTGAAAAGTTGTCCATGAATACTTCCATTATATCTTCAATCATATCCATGAAAATTGACATCATGTATCTCTGAAATGTGGCTGGGGCATTGTAGAGTCCGAAGGGTGTCCATCTGTAAGCAAATGTCCCATAAGTGCAAGTGAATATGGTTTTGCTCCTGATCGTCAGGGTAGATAAAAATTTGATTGTAGCCTAAGTGTCTATCTAAGAAATAATAAAACGAATGCCCAGCTACCCTTTCTATCATTTGATCTATGAATGGAAGAGGGAAGTGATCCTTCTTATTTATTGAGTTAAGTTTCCGATAATCTATGTATACTCTCCATCCTGTGACTCTTCTTGTCGAAATTACTTCTCCACTTTCGCTTTCTATCATTGTCATTCCTCCCTTTTTAGGCACGCATTGCACTGGGTTGCCCTACTCACTATCAGCAATGGGATAAATTATCCCTACATCGAGGAGTTTAATGATTTCCTTCTTAACTACCTCCTTTATGTTAGTATTCAACCTTCATTGATGCTCCTGCACTATTTTACAGCCATCGTCCAAATTTATTCGGTGCATGCAAACATTCAAATTTATTTCTTGAATGTTAGTAATCTGCCATCTGATAGCTTTCATCTACTTCTTGACGACCTCCACCACTTTACTTTCCTATTTTTCACTCAATTGGTTAGAGATTATTATCGGTAAGGTTTTACCTTTTTCAAGAAAGGTATACCTGAGGTATACAGGTAAAGGCTTAAGTTCTAATATCGGAGGCTTCTCTGAGGATGGTGGAGTGGGTGCTTCGGTCCGAACTAATTTGTCTTGATGCACTGGAACATCTGTTCCTTCTATCTCATCATCTTTTGTAGATTCAGGATTCTGGTGTTCATCATCATCCTCTACTTCCAAATACTTCACTTCTGCAATGTAGCTCTCAATTTGTTCTCGCAGTTGGTGATCTAATATTTCAACCTTCATACGTGCACTACACATTATTGGATTCCTTAAAGTCTTATTCATATTGAATTCAACCTGATCTTCTCCTATTCAAAGTGTCAATTTACCTTCGTGAACATAAATTATGGTTTTTGTCGTATTCATAAAAGGTCAACCTAAGATCAGTGGGCAGTTCTTATCTTCTTCAAAATCCAGAACCACAAAATCTACTGGAATAATGAACTTGTCCACTTGCATCAATACATCTTCCACTATTCCCAATGACCTTTTAATGGACTAGTCTGCCAATTGAATTAGGATCGAGGTAGGCTTGACCTCTCCCAGTCCTAACTTCCTGAATATTGACAAAGGCATAAGTTGATGCTAGCTCCCAGATCGCACAAGCACTTAGTGAATTCCAATTTACTAACCACACAAGGTATTGTGAAACTTCCTGGATCTTTCAATTTTGAAGGCATTTGACTGGTGACTATTGAACTGCAAGTGCTAATCAGGGTTATCGTCTGATTTTCCTCCTAGGTACACTTTTTAGATAATATATCCTTTAAAAATTTTGCGTATTTCGGCATATGTTCTAACACCTCAACAAATGAGAGATTTATCTGTAACATCCTTAGCTTCTCAACGAACTTTGTAAATTGTTCATCTAAGTTCTTCTTTTGCAATCATTGAGGGAAAGGTACCTTGGGTTGATATGGTGGAGGTGTAACATAAAGAGGGTATTCGCTCATTTCCACTTCTTTCTCCTTTTCTTAATTCTTCTCTATTGGCTAGGCAGGCTCCTCTCTTGTCTTTGTGGGCTATTCAATTTCCTTCCCACTCCAAAATGTGATAGCTTTTAGCTACTCCTTTATTTTATTTCTTGAAGTGTTAGGAACATTTCCAAACTTTTACATAAAAAAGGCATTTTTCAGTTGACCCACTTGGGCTTTTAAATTATGAATGGAAGATGCGTGTCTTTTAGTGACTTGCTCAAATTTATCTTCCAACTTCTTGTGTGCATTATCTAAAGTCCCAAGCTTATTTAAAATCCTGTCCAATTTTGCTTCCATTGAACTTTTTTTTTCCTGTTGAAAGCTCGATTGTCCTTGGGGTCTGAACTGCCTTCCATTATTGTTTTTAGACTAGGAGAAGTTTGGTTGATTCTTCCACCCGGGGTTATATGTGATGGAGTAGGGATTATTACTCCCTCTATGTCCAAATTAGGCCCCCATATAATTCACTTGCTTTGAGTTATCATCTCTTATCAGATAGTAGTCCACTGTATCATAATCCAATTGGCTGCATAGCTCACACTTCAATTACGCAGCCTTTACTGTAGCTGAGGATGATGCCTTCATATTACTGAGTTGTCGCGTCAAGTTGTCGATTGTAGCTTGCATTTTCGTCATTTGATTGATAGCGATAACTCCCTAAAGTTAGTAGGTTGCCTACTGCGTTCACTAGCCCATAAACAGCTATTACTGGCCATCTCCTCTATTAATTCCTCTGCTTCATCCACCATCTTTCTCATTAGCGATCCTCCCGACGCCTCATCGATGGTGCCTCTAGTATGTGGGTTCACTCTGCTGTAAAATGTTTACAGTAGGAACTTCTCAACATCCTCACAATCCATTTGATCCAGTATCCTCTCAATATTTCTCATCCAAGTCTCGGCTTCTTCTGGATTCGTGGTCCTATAGAAATCCACTGCCCCATACTTCCTCAGCTTGTCCAACTGCTTCCCCTTCTTAATTGGGGCTGAAGCATAAGCCTACGGAATTTGACCCATAGCCTGGACAAAGGCTTGAGTAAATGCCTGAAACAATCTCGGATCCAAGGGAGGCACTTGTTCTGGCAGAACAGGCGACTCTTGTGTCTGTGATCGAGTGGGCTCACTACCATGCCCTACAGAAGCCTCAGCATTTCCTAGAGCTATTGACTCATCGGTACTCTCCTACCTCGGTGCAATCGATCCTTGCAGTATTCCTAATGTCCTCCTATGAGGTGGCATTTCACTCCTTCAGTAAAAACACTAACGATTAGCTTACATTTTATTTCAATCCTATTTTTTACATGTATGCATGTCATTTAATGCAATCAATCAATTTAACAATGCAAACAATTAATCATATAGCATAACAATTCATCCTACCATGCACTCTACGCCTAAGAAAAACCTAAGCTTTGATACCAAACAATGTTGGACCCTATTTCCGGAGCCCAACATTTGGAGTCATAAAAACGTGGACAAACTCATTTCTTCAACTTCAGGATAGATTTCGGGAAACCTCAAATCGGAATGAGATAAAAATCTCACGTATGGTTCTGGAATGGAGATTCTTTGAATCAAATGACTACCATAACAGATGTCTGCTCAATCTGAAGGAAATTATGCAGAAGCTTTACAGAATTATTATGAAGCTATGCGACTAGAAATCGATCCCTATGATCGAAGTTATATACTATATAATATAGGCCTTATTCACACAAGTAATGGACACCCCAAGGACATCCTCGACATCCAGGGGTAGTGGACCGACTATAGAACCCTGTTCAATTTCTAATGACACCAAAATCATTCCATTTGGTTCAGAAATCTAAAAGTTATAGCCCAAACATTTTCGGACTGTTGTTATACTAAAGTAGTACACTATACTCAAATTTCATCCAAAAATTGAAAGTCTTAGAGACTGAATTAAAATTCAATTTCTTCAGATAATTTGTGTCTCTATGTCTGTAGTTTATTTAGAGATAAGAATCATCACAATTTGTGCTCTACAGATTAATATATCATCAAAATACTGAAGCATGTTCAGTAAAAATATCCAACTCACACTCTTCCAACCGATCCCTCACTTTGATTCAATCAATATTTTTCCCATTAATACGAAAATCCATAAATTTTTGTTGATAGATATAGGAATGTGTTATAAAACCATTGCTTCAAAAATTAGGTCATTTTGAGGTCAGACGACAAAGTTATGGTCAAAAGAGTGAAACATGTTCAGGCTCGGGGAAGGCAATGTCGCGATCGCGAGTTTCCTCTTCTCTCTTTTCTTCCTCCGACCTGTCTTGGTAGAAAGGGCATAACTTTCACTAAAAGTATCGGATTAAGGTAGTTAAAAGACCGTGTTGAAGAAGAATTCTAGACCTACAACTTCTATCAAGACTTCAAAAACAACGTTTACCTCTGTAAGGGTTAAAAGTTCAAACCAATGCAGCTGTCGCGAAAATCCATCCTATGCAGCATCACAAATTTCTAATAACCATAACTCTCAACTCCGATATCCAAATATTTCATACTATAAAGCATTGAAAAGCTAGAAATATAATCTACAACTTCTAAGAAGACAACTTTATCTAATTCTAGCTATATCAAAATATGTTTTCCCTTGAAGGCAAAACATAATTTCTACACCTACGGAAGACTTGAAATAAGAAATGTACAACTACAAGATGACTAAGCACATACACATTGGAAACTTCTTCAATTCTTCATTTATTTCCAAATCAAAATGAAGTTCATACATAGATTTAATTACAAATCAACATTACATCAAAGTCTTAACAAAAGATACAAAAATACATTGGATGATCAATGTTCAATGTGCTTATAAAGCTATCCAAAAGTCTAGCCACTAACTTAGTACAGAAGCTAACTATCTTGGAATTTGTCCAAATGCCTTGCAAGGATTCACTGATCTTCTCGATCTCCTCCTGAGGAGTGGAAAAAATATTAGGTTGAGCTACACAGCTCAGTGGCTAATATATTTATAGCCATTGGCGATGAGCCACAGAATCAAGCATACATGCATCTAATCATATAAGCATACTCATCTTATCTTGACCCAACAATGTAAGTTCAAGATTCATAACTCATAACTCAATACATCATCACATGAAACATATTGGATGTGATTTAACATCAAAGCAGAATACTCAACTTCATCAAAACTTCACACATCAAAATGCAAATGCACAAACAAATGGCTCGAGAGTTCTGTAGAACAAAATCGAGAAACCGAAGTTTACTTCATGAATGATACGAGTCCACTTTTCGAATCTTGTGTGCCACAAGCCCGCAGCCAGGAGAAGGCTTCATGTAGCACCCCCTTATCGTAGGGTACGCACCGGGACGTCCGCAGGTTATTCCGGTACATATCCTATGATAAGGGTGAGCTACGTGCGATCACTACATTCATTCTACATAGCATCATATCAATTTTACCAATAAAGTAGTAATAGAAACCACAATCCTTTTAAAATCAACTTCTTCCTCATTTCATTCCATCAAAATCAAAGGTTTGTACATCTATCATCCTGTACTGTCTGTACATAAATCCAAAAAGCCTAGTACAAAATGCTATATGAAAGAGGAAGAACA
>JAOQML010000197.1:40605217-40615231 GCA_027568935.1 Erythroxylum urbanii | reverse complement strand
CACCCCCCTCCAAATTATGTCCAATTCAGGTGAAGAACAAGAAAGTGAGTAAGTCAGGATACAAGGCAGCACCCCAGTCTGCAAATTATCTTTTATACTCATAAGCTAGATTTTTTGAGAACTTAAGGCTTTAGCCACTTTTCAAGTTTTATTAGTTTAAGTGTACTGATGTATTATGATTTGTAAGGTTATTAAAGCCTTGTAAAACAAATATTCGGTTGAGAATGAATGAAATATATGTATGATCTGCGTATGTTTATGAACACTGCTAAGTTTCACGTTGCATGTGTTGCTCAAATGATTTTGAGGTTTTGAGAAGCAGTTGATATTTATGTTGTGTATTTTTGACCTGAGATTTGAACAAATGAGAGTGGTTGTGAAGGTTAATGGTTGCATTAAATAAGGTAGATGCAAAGGAAAAATATAGAGGAAGAATATCGTATGTGATGATGTCACAACGCAGAGGCAAGGATGAATAAAGAGTAGAAGTATCCTTTGTGCTGACGTTAGAACACAGAGGAAAGGATGAATAGAGAGTAGAAGTACCGTCTGTGATGACGTCAGAACACAGAGGACACGTCATCATATAGAAGATAGAACACAGAGGAAAGGATGAGTAGAGAATAGAAGTATCGTCTGTGATGACGTCAGAACACAGAGGACACGTCACACATAGAAGATAGAACATAGAGAATAGACCACAGACGATAAGTGGTCAATACAGAAAATAAAAGTCAACTACAGAGGATAGATCACAGGCCAAGATTATAAGGAGTTAAGAAGTTATGTTAGTTGAAGAATATCGTCTGTGTTACTGCACACAGATTCGTTTGTATTTCTGTTCACAGACTTCGTCAGTGTTACTGTTCACAGACTTCGTTTGTGTTACTGTACACGGAACTTCTTCTGTGTTACTGTTCACAGACTTCGTCTGTGTTACTATTCACGAAACTTCTTCTGTGTTACTGTTCACAGACTTCGTCTGTGTTACTATTTACAGTTTATCTTCCACCCTATTTACGACCCTTCAGAAGATACAATTGGCCTTCGAGGTCTTCATGAAAATTGTAGCTCTTGAAGTCATCTTTCAAACTATCCAAAGAAACCCTAAATTGGATGCCGTTAGAAAAAGTTATGCTAATAGCCTGAAGCAGATATATGTGTAAAGTGTGGACTCATCAACGCTGTTCCTCGAGGTATTTAGGTTGAAATGGATAAATGGACTAGTCGACTATCATCGTATTAGTCGACTATTCTAAGGGTTGCGCTGAGCTTAAAAAGGGAAGTTTTGAGAAGATGACCCGATAATGATTAAGGTGTTCTCAATGGGAGATAAGCTCACGAGTTATGATTTTCTACAAAAGTTGGACTTCAGAATCGAGGTCTAACAGTTGTTGGTATCAAAGAAAGCATGAAAGTTAGACTTCGAAAACAGGGTCCGACATCATGGGTCTTATATATGAGTTGAAGAGAGCAAAGTTAATTTAATCAAGTTAGACTTGATTATAAAATTCGAGAAATTTTATGATTAAATATGAGATATTTAATAAATAAGGATCAATATGAGATATTGAATCTTATTTGAGCATAATTGGTATTTAATAAGAATTATTTTTAATTCTAATTAAAGTGTAATTGAAATTATAATTTAATTCCAATTAAATTACCATAACGTCCAAAGCTTATTATAAATAGGCTTAAGCTCTATAGAGCTAGTACTTCTTGCTTAACCCTCTCTGTAAGAGTTACAGAGTTCTCTCAACTCATTCTGTGGATACCGTTAGAGGCCGAACATTTGTGCTGCTATGGTGGTTGAAACGAATCTATTTCAGGAACGGTTCGAAGGATTCAACAAGATAAAGATCAAGCTTTGAAATAAGATACGAAATAAGTTTCTGCTTTATTATGATTTATGTTAATCATTTTATAGAATTAAAGAGATTTTGATTTTTGGGAAATCAAATATTGCGAAAAAGTTTTGTAATTATTCCGCTACAGTCAGGATCGGATCTCGACTCGGTTTTCCAACATAATAATAGTAATAATATATAACCAATCACTTGTTTTTAATATCTTATCCATTGATATATTCCTAAACTCATTAACCAAGCACCCCTTAGTATGTTTGGACTATCACCTATATGGAAGGAAAAGTGAATACCATAGCACGTATTTCATACTACGTGTACTTAATTTTATTTATGATCTTTGAACATTAACTTATTTTAGAAATTTAAATTTAAATTTTGCTATCTTGAAATGCTACCAATGACTATGGATGATTTGGCCTAGTTGTATACCTGGAAAAGCATTTGAACTAAGACATGGAGGAATATAGGAGATGGATCACCAGTGTGTCATATTCAGTTGTATTTACCGGTTGACCAAATTATTATTTCATATGTTAAAGTATCAATCTATATATGTAAACAGGGATCTGAAGATAATGAATATGACAAAAGGTATAACATGCTTGCTTTACTTTGCCCTTTTATGTATACCTAATAATTGTATAGTGGTGACTGGTGAGCTCTCCATATCACGACATATGCAGGTCGTATGCAGTGCTTACATGTATGCAAGTTGCAATATAAAGAAGTGCTCGTGCTCTAGTCATAATGTTTGGTGTACTACCCATTATATGCGAGTAAGAGATGTTGAAATTAAATTATCCAAGCTATTCCGACTTCTTCCTTCCAACTCCTGGACCAAGGACCACTTTCTCCTTTCCCCAACTTGGCTCAAGAGATGACACGTTCCAGGAGTGGCGAGGCTATGCATGATGAAGATTTTTACTTTTCCTTTTCGCTTGCTCAAGTAAAAATGGAACCTCAGTAGAAAAAACAGAGGCTTCACCTTTTTTAATTTCGCTTTGTGTAGGGCTATATAAGGAGAGAACAAACCCACCATCCGCGTTATCCCCATGCCACATGCCACATGCCACATACCCCAACCCCACCACGTGAGGTGCAATGTATTCATGTGATGACGCGTGCTTACTGCATTGACGGGTTGGCTGGGCCCGTACCTTTGTTATTTTTGATTTCATTTTCTACTACTTTTTGTGATTACAGTTCCCTTGGTTGGACTTTTAAGGTCAATGTAGGTAAGTACTCTATATTCAACGAGACCTGACCTGACTCCTGAGGGCTTGGCTTATCAGAATTTCATGAAGTTTGAAATTTCTATACCCTATTCCCTCTGCCTAACATACGGCATCTCTACTTCTACCCAGATGCCTTACAGCATACACTTGGCATCAACCCAGTTGTGGTCGATGCTTTTCAAGGTCGTATTTGTGCATGTCCCAAAGCTAAGCTACCATGGACATTTTCCAAGGTCCTAAATGAATTAATTCTTCTACCTAGCTACTAATTAAATGTTTTTGTCGTGAAGAAAATACATATTTTAATAAAAAGCAAATAAGACTTCGTGAATTGCAATGATACAGCCAAACTAATAAAGAAATAAAAAAATTAATAAACAATAGGAGGAGAGACAAGGAGTAAAGAGGGGCTCAACATTTTCTTCTCATACACACAAAACAAACAAAAACAAAAATAGGAAGATCATTTTGTTGTTTAGTTGGTTGGGTTGCTGCGGAAAGAACCCAAAGCTTTTATGGCTGCTGCTCTCAGTATGTATTGGTGGTATGCAGCTGCTGCCAGTGCTCCAATAAATGGTCCAACCCAAAAAATCCACTGGCCATATCAAGTGCACCAATTTTTAATATCCAAATAGAGAAAATATCACAACTATTTTTACTTAAACAAATGTTTTAGGTGTGACGAGAGTGAAGACACATACATGGTCATCCCAGATTTTGTCTTTGTTGTAAATGACAGCAGCACCAAAGCTCCTAGCAGGGTTTATTCCAGTACCGGTGATAGGAATTGTGGCCAAGTGCACCATGAATACAGCAAACCCAATAGGAAGTGGAGCCAAAACCTACAAACATAAAGAACAATATCAGTATCAATATCCAACACCTCCATACAAACTCATGCAACAGCATTAAGCTGTCATCTTTATACACAAAACAAGAGTATAAGCTTGTAGGATACATACGGGGACGTGAGAATCACGAGCGCTTCTCTTGGGGTCAGTGGCGGAGAATACGGTGTAGACCAACACAAAAGTGCCAATTATCTCGGCTCCTAGAGCTGTACCCTTGCTGTAACCAAAACTTATAGAGTTTGCACCACCTCCAAGAGAGTTGTAGTAATGCTTCATGAAGGCCTTCACCAAGCCAACACCGCAGATAGCACCCAAACACTGAGCAACCATGTAAGAGACAGCTCTAATCAGAGATACTTTCCTAGCCAAGAACAGGCCAAATGTCACAGCAGGGTTAATATGACCACCTGCACACGAAAACAACCAAAAAACCGTCATAGACACACTTAAATCCAAACGGGAAAAGGATTATCTTTACTTCAACAATGTCAATTTACAAAAAAAATGAGTTCGAAACTAGCTGCGCCTGTCAGCTAAAGAAAACTTTGTTCAATAATAGGTATGATTTATATATAGAAAAGAACCATTACTCCTTAACAAATAACAGAACTTAACAAAAGGGTATGTCCAAGAACTGTTGAACCTTGACAAAGCTAGCACTTGCTTCTTACCGGAGATACCAGCAGTGCAATAAACAAGAATAAAGATCATGCCACCAAAAGCCCATGCAATACCCAGCAAGCCAACACCATCACAGGGACCAGCTTGCTTCTTGTGGCCAATCACTGTTGCTACTGTGACGTAAAGGAACAGGAGAGTAGCTATGAACTCAGCTATCAGAGCTCTGTAAAAAGACCAGAGCTTGAGCTCAGTCATGTCGAGAAGTGGTGCTGGTGGTGGATCAACGTAGTCCTTGCCATGGTGGGTTTGTCCCTCTTCACTCACTTCCTTGGACATTTTCAGATACAAAAGCCTGTTAACGATATAAAGATGCGATCTTGAAACTCTCCGAGTCTCTCTTCGAACTAGCGTAAGCTGGTTGATGTATGGAACAGAGCAAAGGTTGAGCCTTTTAAAGAATGGAGAGTAGGGTGGTAAAAAGCAACAATCTTTGGATAAGCCAAGGGTAAAATGGGAACAAAAGAAGACAAGAAACAATGGGTTGGAACTTGGACGTTGGAACTAGAAGAGACTAGCGAGAGAAAGGTGTATTTTAGAGAGAGAAAGTGGACAGTGGGACCATTGTGTACAGATAGACCATGTGATGGCTAATCATATTGGTCCTGGGTGGTGTGGAGACTGGAGAGGAGAGGTTTTCGTATATACGTTGATGGGTAGGACTCAAGCGCCAGCCTGGCACAGCCAACCCCAAAAGCCACGCCTGTGCCAACGGTCATTTCTTGTCTTTCTCTCTCTCTCTCTCTCTTCTTCTTCATTGGTTTCTTTAACGTTGCTTAGCTTTTTGCGATCTAACCAGATAGTGAGATTAAGTTTAATCTTCTTATCATCACTAAGATTAACATAAATCAAAGCTCTGTGTTAGAGAAGAAAATTTACTATTGAATTACAGATTTGTGATTTTTTTTCATACCATTTAAGTTGCAGCACTGGAGATTCTCAGTTTTGGGACGACAGCAGCTACAAGCTGCAAAAATGAAACTAACGATGCCAACATGCATAGTTATTAAAACACCAATAATTCCCTCAATCCTCATACAGTTATAACCTAAATGAAACACAAATGATGCAAGCACCTTAATTATGTGGACGGCTAACGATTTTCAATTTTTAACAAAATGATCAGCATAAATAATTTAACATGCGCTTCTTTTTGAAGGTTGGAAAGTTGAGATTTCCTTAGTTGGTAGAATCTTCATCAAGCATGTCTTGTGCTCTGGCTATGTAACCGAGTGTCCCTGTCCCGTTCCGCATAACAAATGGTCGGACTTGTCACTTTCACTTTTAATTATTGGTTTTATGATCAGTCTTTAGCTCATTTAATTCATAAATTGCTTACTCCAGATAGAATTTTACATAACAATCGTATTAGAATAAGAACATCAAGTTATAGTAAGAACGTGTTGGTTCATAAGATCAGATTACATAGCTTTTAGAGTCCAAATCCTTACAAATGATGATTTATAAGCATTATATGAGAGCTCATTTACCCCATTAGTTGAATCTTTAAACTCAATATGTATGTAGTAGTAGCTCCTTTAAGTATGCAATGAACTTAATGTTCTCTTTTAAGATAGGTATAAGATAAGAGATGTACTCAATTTTCAATGTTTCAAAGATAAAAGGATTATGAGCGTTGAAATGCTAAAAAATGTCATAATTAATAAAAATTGAAAATGAATTTAATGTCTACGACATTAATTTTTATTGAAAATTTACAAAATATTGCATACCCGGACAGAAGTTTATTATAATGCGTGCAGATTCTACTGTCTTAAAAATTATACTAAAAACTAGCACTTTAGCATGAAGCTCTTTAAGGGGCTTAGGACATTCTGTCATTCTGTGAGTTGGGATGTGTAGGCAAGTTTAGTTATGATACGACAAAAGCATGCAAATCAAGTTAGAAATTTAGAAAAGCAGGAAATGTGGGGTCCACTTTGTTCAGAACAACTATGTGGATACCAGCTGTTCAACCGGGCATATTGGGCCCACTTCACACTCCATCCTCTCATCCATCCATCCATGTCATCTTCTCTCAATTAACTAACATTAATCATTATTCCTTTTTTAATTTCCTGTATGATCATAAATTGTTATGGACCATAGACACCAACCTATTATCCTATCACGACCAGACACGTGTCAAAAGAGAAGTTGTGGATGCTTCCAGAGACTTCCTGTGTGGCCGTTGTGATTCGGAGGAGAAGTCATGGCTTTGGATTTGAAAGAAGATAACGGTCACTTTATTTATTTATTTATTTTTGTATACCCCTTACCGTTCCTTTCCTGAAAACGACTTGTCAATTATCAGAGAGTAGAGCTTCCTTTCACTATGATATGGCTCAATATGAAGAGACGAAGCTTGAGGAAGGTGAAGCCCATGCTAATAGGGCAGTTCTTGAATATTTGACGCATGTCATCCTTTTAGTAATCCTCCTCCTGTGTCCAAAACCAAACTAAATCAAACCAAACCAAACATACTCAAATTCTCGTCGAAGCAGGATATGGGGAGGGTAAGATGTACACAGTCATGCCCGCATCTCCGATAGAGATACAAAGACTGTTTCCTTAGAGACCCCCGGTAAATGTAAGAGCAAAACAAATAACACTAAACAAACAGACACAAATAAACAAACACTGGCAACAAAAACAGACACACAAAATAAACAGACCAGATCAATGCAAAAACAATCCTTGTCCATGTCCGAAACCATAGAGGCGAATTCAGTTGGTGCGACGTCACAGAGGAGGATTAATTGCAGCTTGTTATAGATAGGCTTGGTTTTAGGTCCTAATTTGGACTAAAAATTTATATTTAGGTCGAGTTTCAATAGAATTTGAAGTTTATAGTCTAAATTCAAATTTAACCAGATTTGAATGATTCAAATTTTGCTTGGATTAAATTAGAACAAAATTTGATTAATTTAAAATTTGACAATAATATCATTTTACTTGACATTTTTAAATTTTGAGTCAGATTGAATAAGACAATTCAAGTTCAAATCTCATATGAAGTCCAAAATATATTGAACTCAACTTAAAAAGTAGTCAATTTAGTTCTTGAGCAAAAATTTGTCAACCTTAATTGTATAGTTGTATGTAATGAGAATTCTAAAAGCAGACTATCCATTTGGGATTTTGTTTTTTCCGTATAATATTTATGATTTGAAAGATAGGAGAGGGAATATCAATTAGTAAGCTATACATTAAGACAATTGTCTCAAAATATACATAAAATTACTTTAAAGTTGATGTAACATTCAGGACAAAAATTCTCTTAACTTAAATTGATAATTTAACATTGTACTTATAATTAGAGTTAGCTTTATAAAAAGTTAAATATTATAATATAATAAGAATAATTTTTAACGTAAACATCTTCTTATTTTATAATTAAATAATCAAATTTAAAAAATTCAATTAAGTGCACAATATTATATAAATCAATCGAATTAAATTTGAGTATTGCATTTGTTGACGTGACATGAATCAAATGCCACGTAGCCACTTCAACTTACTCAAAGCTAACATAATTCTAAGTTATGAAGTTCATAAGTAAAATAATATTATCCTCTTTCTATAAAACAATTTCATCTTCGATTTGGGGAAAGCAGTCATAACTCTGTGATTACGGTTTTAGCATAATCCAATTAGAATTAATTTTTGTATGTTTTGATTTTTCATCTGAGGTAAAAGGTGGTGTAAACAATTAAGACTCACAAGCAAACTATCAATGTGCAAGCCTGAACAAGAAGTTCGATTTTGTTATGTTGGTACAAGTATAACGTGAAAGCAATTGTTATAGCATCTGAGGAGATGGCTAACTCAAGAAGAAGATTCCTTCGATGTATGCAATGAAGGGTAATAATTTTTTTCTATTCAAAATATGTTCTGTTTTATAATAATTCCTACCATCTGGAGCCTTTCCTAGATATTTATATGGAAAATGTATAAGTTAATCATTCGTGTCCGTATCTTTTTCAAATGTTTTGTTAAGGGAGTTGAATTGTATTGAAAAATATAGACAATTTAAGTACCACTCCATTGAATAAAAAAACCAAATTTTATTTGAAGACATACAGGTAAACGGGTGTGATTTTTTCCAATAAGTGGATCCTCCCAAATTTGATTACACTTTAATAAATACTTTTGATGTATTAAAGAGCAATACAAAGGTGCCAACTACAACTAAGGCAATGATGAAGATAAAGACTACTAAATATGAAAAATAAGAAGCTGAAATTTGATTAATAAACATGTTTATATTGTTATTTTGTGCAAACTATTTTGATATGAAATGGATAATTTGGTAACTATATGCATTGAAAATCTATTCAATTTGATAAGAATCAAACAATGTTACTATTAGTGTTTATATGCCATAATAAAAATTCTTAATAATGTTAACAACTACCAAAAAATTGTTGGTTTATGCTCTACAGCCAATCGCTTTGGTAGTAGTTTAGTGACAAATTATTTAAAGACTTTCTTTATCTTGTACATGTTTAGATATATGATAAAGTCTATGGGATAATTGTACATTGCAAATAAAATTATAATTATGAGATTTATATTACATTTATGTATTATTCCTAAATGTTCCTAGTCATTGTTTTATTAAGATTGGACATTAACAGAACGTAAAAAGACTAGCACACGTTTTGTTTTTTCTTATGAAGGAAGTAATCGATCTCATAGGCTAAAGTATACAGATACTTAAACAAACATGTGGGTGCTTGCTAGAGAACAAGTTCACTGAACAGACCTCATATGAGAAATTTATTTGGAACATTACTTGTATGTCTATGAAATTCTCATAGTGATGATTATATAAGTGATCATTTGACTTAAAATCAGTAAAGTTATCTTGTATAGGAATTGCTATGTTTTGATACTACTTATGATCTATTTAATCATGGGTCGTTTAATCGATAGTCATTAAACGTAGCATAAACTGTATGGAGGTAGTTATGTGATCAAGATATGTTTCATCACCCCAAGGTAATTAGGGAGAATGTTTTGTTGTTCTTGATTAATATTGATTCAGGAAATCCTTGGCTAAGTTGAAATGATGCTTTGTAAATAGTTTACAAATGTTATTAATTGAATCGATAGCTAATGGCGGAGAACTAATATGATTAGACTAAAAAATAGAGAAGACATTAATTCTATGCTCTATGTCTAATTGGAACAATGGTTGATGAAATGATTGAATTATACAGAAAAATCATGCATGGAAAGGTTAGTCAAAACTACTTTGACATTCCTAAATATTTGGGTGGTCATGATGCGTTGCTAAACGCCAATCTTGATCTATGATTATAAATTGTTTAATTAGAGAATTAAAGATAAATTAAAAGGAGTTTTAATTTATCT
>JAOQML010000197.1:40581624-40596888 GCA_027568935.1 Erythroxylum urbanii | reverse complement strand
TAGTGAACCAAAATAAGAGAAAGCAAGGTGAAAGAGGGTGGAAAAGATGGTCAAAGATTCAAGAAATACAAGAAGGAGGAGTAGCTACGTTGATGGAGAGAAAATTCTCATTTACAAGCACTAAACACTTTAACAAGAAGAAGCAAGAAGAAGTATCGTGAATGACTAACAAAAAGCGTCTTTTTATTAATGAATAAGTAAGGTGGCATGGTAGGCAAGTGATGCATGTCACTTGCCACATGTCAACCTCTCAATAACTCACTTAATTTCCTTCTAATTCAATTCCAATTTTTCTCCAAAATTCCAATGGCTCAAATCAAAAATTCCTAAATTCATATGTCTAAGTTTCTAGTGCCATTGGACAGTCATTTTCACTACCGGTAAACCCCTATTCTTCTACTTGACATTTTTCCTAGTCCAAAAATTTTCCGAAAAATTTCTAAAATTTTCTAAAAATTAGAAAACCATAATAACCCTCTCCAACATAGTTTTTCATTAACAAATCATATTTTTCATAATTCACATTTATTCACAATTATACCGAGAAATGTCATAAATGCATGTACAGTCATTTACATGTGCAAAATTCACTATTCACGTCCATATATGAATGCATGAACATAGCTAAACAATTTTGAGCACTTATAACCTATTTCAAATGACTATTTTACCCTTCCCATTGGTGAGGGGATGTTACATAAAATGCTTTTGGTGGAATTCCCACATCATTAGCTATTTGAATTTGCATTGCTACAGCTGAAGATATTTTTTTGTGACTTCTATACAAATGTGTTTTGTTAGGACTTGAAAAATAGTGATTGTGATCCTCGACAAATTGAATTACTTGAAATTTTCCAGTTTCACACTATTAACTTTCATTCTTGCCTCACAACCAAATCTTGTTTCCAAACGTGAAGCTCTTACTTACATATCTCTTTATCATGCATCCTTTTATTTTCAGCACTACAACAAAAAAGCCTACAAATCAATTTACCATATTTATCTTTGTGACTTTTGCTTCTTCTTATTCCAAAGTCGACATGTTTGGCATAAATTAAATAAAACTGATAAGCTTCTTCTTCTGTCTCGAACTCTAAGCTAAATTTCGGTATTAACTCTCTTGGAACAGATGAGTAGACTTTGTTCAAATTTTCCTCAAAATTTGAATTCACCAAATCAGTTGAATTCATATTACGAGTCTCATTGCCAACCAAATCAGTTGAATTCATATTACTACTGTCATTGTCAATGCCAATATCATTCTTATGCTGCTCCTTCTCAATTTCATAATCTAATTAACGGTATAGAGTATATCTACCTTCCATTTTTACACCTATAAAATTCACAAACGAAGCACCATTATTGCTTTATTTTCATATAAAATTATTAACACAACAAAAAAGGAGTGTTCAGAAAATATTGAGAGGTATTTTAGTTTGTTTTGCATAACTTATTTAATTCTTATAGCAGAAAAAGTGATGGGAAAATTAAAGGTTTCACATTGTGCAGTTATATGTTCTCATCTCTCTAACACACAACTGAAAATTTCGTAAATTCTTCCCAGTAAATGAATAATATGCTTTAGAAGGTCTTAACCAGAAGTTAATATTAAGCAACTCAACCTTTACAATATTCATTAATTATCACTCACATAGATGTATAAAAAGAAACTAAAAACATAAACAAAAAAGTTAGAAGAGAATGACTTCCATGCATCAAAATAATCAAAATATCTTCAAAACTTACTTTAAGGAAAACATAAAGAACAACTTCAGTTTAAGAACCACCAAAGGCAAGCACTAAAGTACCTTATATCTCTCTACATTAAATTTAATAATAAAAGTAAATTAACAAAATGATGTATTATCAGAAACAAAGTCATATTATAAAGACTTCAAAAGAGGCAGACATCAAAGGGCGCATTCACGACAAGTTGGTTCTGTTGAGTCATTCCTCAAGAATTGCTTAGAGATAGAGATACAGAGAGAGAATGATAATAAAAAACAAATAAGCTCAAGAATTTACAATCATCATCATGGTACTCTTATTTGTAATGAATATATTAATATTGTATTTTTGTAATTTGTCAATTTTCATTTTAATTCGTTAATGTGGAAATAAATAAATATAAAAAAATTTATCGCTAATATCCACTCTTTTTTACATTTATTTCTTAATTTCAATTATTACATTTGTTGTTAACTTTACATTAGTAGTATAATTTTATTAATTAATTAAAAATGTAATGGTTGTTCTTCCATAAAGTCACAGCCATGGCTGTGCAAGTGTAAGAATTATCTGTATAATAAAAATTTGAATAAATTTAGTTAAGTTGTTATATCCTCCAAAATTCAAGAAATAATTTTCAAGAACACCTATAAATTTATAATATCAACTTTTTGTAAATCAATGTCAATGCTTCATCGTCAATGCTTCATCGTCATTCCTGCTCCTTCTTCGTCCCTAATTTTGTGATAAATTTATAGAAAGAAATTGTCCGAAAATGTCGCATAATTTGATTTGGTTGAGATTAAGGGACCTGGGTTGGATTTTACAAGATGTAGGAAGGTGGTGAAAAGAAGAGAGATAAGATGGTGAGAGGGCGACTTCTGTAGTTTTACAAGAAAAAGGATAGAGGATGTCAACACTACCAATGCATTATCGTCATTCATGCTTAATCATCGTTCCTAATTCTATGATAAATTTATAGAAGTCAATCGTTCAAAAATGTTGCATAATTTGATGTAGTTAAAATTAGGAGATATAGGTTGGATTTTACAAGGGGTAGCAAGGTGGCGAAGAGAAGAGAGACGAGACGGGAAGAGAGCAATTTTTCTAGTGTTACAAAAAAGATGACAGAGGACATCGATTGGCAACTTGACTTATAAGCCACGAATTTTGAGAAGAGTAATAAAGTTTTTAAAATTTAAGAAAAATGACAACGTATTTCAATTAGACAGAGCAAGAAAGGTTTATATTAGACAGAGTATCTGGAATCCTCGTATCCATGAAAAGATGTTTGATAATGTTCTTATAGACTGTACCTTGGATACGGCCAACTTTGTTGTGCATGACGTGAAGAGGGACATGTGCTTGACACTTCCATACGAAGTTTCATTAATAAGTGAATTGGCTTTTACTGCTGAGTAAACATTGGCTTATCCTCCTTGTTCGTCGACGACTATAAAGATCATCCAGTGCCGCATTAATTTTTGAATGGGGGGGCTTCCAATATTTCTCTTGTTGCATGCTTAGACCGTTGTTTTTATTTTATTTTGTTTCTTAACTCGCCTAGCAAAAACGAAAATAGTTTTACTTGGTGGTTAATTTGTCAGGCTCTATTCTCTTAGTTCTAGTTTTCTTTCTTTTACTATATGCTTCTTTATTGTTGCTTGAAGACTCATTGAGTGTAGTATTCCACTGAAAAATGTAGCTTGGTGCTTTGAACTTTGCTTGGTTTCAGGAATAATAGTTGTACTTTTATTCGGGTCTTATACATGCTTCACCATATGGGTTATGTTCGTAGTCATCATAGATATCTTCAATACACAGTACATCTATGTCGTTCAGACAGTAATGCATGGGCTATTGCTATGCTGGTTTTAAATCCTGATGAGGTGTATATATATATACATACAGAGCCTAAATTCTTTGCGGTGTGAATAACATGCTTCACTTCAACATCGCAAGCAGTAGACAGTTTTTAAGAAAAGAAAAATGTGAATATTTTATACTTCTGCATCAAAGTGCTGAACTTGTTTTATAGTGAAACAAACCAAAACTGCGCCAAGCCAACAGCCATTAATCCAGGACATGCATGGAATCCTTGGAAAAAGAAAAATGCTTTGAATAGAACGCGGTTCCTCAAACCATTGTATTCAAGTCATCCGCTTCATGCTTGCTTTCGGTGTGGATTATGAGGGATCAAAGTCAGCGTACTTGTTGCGAGTCTTTACTTATAGTGATCTCCATTGTCAGAAAATAAATATTTATATATCTAGCATTGATGTCAGCTAGTCATCACCTCAGGTTAACATTTGACTGTATCTCTCTTGTTCATCAGCAAGAAGCTTTGCTTGTTCACAATTTGGACAGCCCTCGAATGAATGACTGGTGAATCCATCATCTGACCCTGGCTGCAATTATGGTTCTAGTTGCGGCTCGGCT
The DNA here is from genome assembly GCA_027568935.1 of Erythroxylum urbanii. NCBI lineage: Eukaryota > Viridiplantae > Streptophyta > Magnoliopsida > Malpighiales > Erythroxylaceae > Erythroxylum > Erythroxylum urbanii. Next base: position 40,592,721 of record JAOQML010000197.1, on the reverse strand, counting down.
CCATTTGCCTCGAGAATTGAAACTGGAAAACAAAGATTAATGCATTAGTTGCCGCAGTTTCAAGCATGAAGATCATTGGAAGGTGTGTCAAAAAAACTGACCAACCTTTCAAGGTTTCTATATCCTCTCAAAAGAAGGTCAAGGATGGACGAAGAATGAAACAATCCAGTGTATCTGGTAAACAACAAAGCACAAGAACAAAATACATGGTGTTAAAACTGTTGTATCTTATGATTCAGCAGCTAGATATGGCATATTGTCAGTGTTGAGCACTTACCAAGTTATCTTGAGGGGCTTTCCTATAGAAACCTTGGATTGCCATAATAGCTAAGTTAGAAGTTACAACAATGAAAATACTCAAAGCATGCACTCCCATCCACTCAAACACGCATGTCAAGCGCCTGTAGCCATATACATCTACCTGTAGCAGACACCAAGGTAAGAAGGTTTATCAACTCAGCAAATAAAAAAAGGAACACGATAACAGACACACTTATGATGTTCAATGTAAGTTTGATCCAAAAAAGTTTACAAAGATTGTTTTATGTTTTAATGCGGCATGTAGAATGTTTATTTGATCTTCCACAAACAGAAAAAATTTAGCTTACTTAACATGGCCACTGAAGATTTGCTGAATGCGGCAATAATATGGCATACTTCTCTGTCATTGCAATTTTCTAAAGGTTCATAGTAATTGGGGCTTTTTCAGGTTTTATGTTCTTTAATTTATTGCTTAGTGAGTTCAGATTACTTGTTTGCAATAGCCTTCATATCACCAGAACTGCATGTCTTTAATAGGGGGTATTATATTCAAGCTTAGCACTCACCAAGAGATATAAGGCAGAAAATATGATTCCTGCTGAAGCAGATGTAATCAGCATATAACTGATTGTGTAGAGTGATTTATTCACAGGAATGCCTAAAGAAGGAACAAAGAAAGAATCAATGATTCAGCACCATCCCAAGTCTGACTGTAAATAAACGTAACCATCAATGTCTGTAATTTATCAAGCCAACTACAAAGCATAACATCAGGTTCAAATATACTCCACCAATGTCCTTTAATCTAAAAATATAAGCATATTCAATGCATAAACAGGCATACCTGAAAAAGCAATCAGTAGGCCGAGTACAAATAATGAAACGGAGATCACAGACCAGTTTTCTATGCGTGCTTTATGGTCCTGAAAAATTTTGAGCAATATCAAATGCATTCTCACTAATTAATGACTGAAACAAGTGATGCTTCATGAACATATTAAAGTAACCCATAATCAGATTCAGAAGCTGTTAACAATTCATTAATAGAGACCTGTCTATAATGTGATCCAACTATCATCCATTCTTATAGCTCCGCTGAAGTCGTCTCCTTCGATTAATAGAAAATATAAAGAGGAGTGTAAAGAGCCTTGAGAAGTGAATAAGGTAGTGCATGTCTAACCTGTATGTGAGCAAGAATGTGACCATATTGGAGCCCTATTATGCAGGTCACTGCAGCTGTCAAGGAGCTGTAGAAAACACGACACACAATCATTTGAAACATGATTAACAACTTTGTGGAAGCTTCCTGATATCAAACTTATGTGGCATGACAGGAAAGGTTAATGTTCTTTGGGAACCATACTGTCCAGTTACATAAAGATTACTTTGCTTGTAGACGGAAAAACAAAAATCACGACAAATGCACATTGACCACCTTAGCAAGCCTTCAGGGTCAAAAGGGGCATGACACCATGGAGGTGAATTCTCTGAAACTTGGTGATTAGAGGACATATTGCACTCCTATTTAAAGAATATCTTTGTTAGGGATCGATCTGTTGCAGTTTGATGAATACAATGAAAATTAAGTTTACCTTAAGGTTTCGGTAAACAGGCTTTGCATATAGGTGTCCAATTCCAATAGCATAACGATCAATCATACCCGCTGCATTACAAGCAGGTCCAAGATCCCCTCTTACAGAACATTTCACCTATATCATGCAGGCACTGTCATGAACATCAAATTTCAAAACCAAGTTTGACACTTGACAATAACTTCAGTAGAAACAGAAAGGAAACTAGAAACTCCTGGATCACAATAATTAATCTTCTGTCCAGCACATAAAAACTAAAAGTAGGGAAAAGTTGGATGATGTAGCCACAACACAAAGTAGGGATTGATGAGTATGGAACTCACAAATATACCCATTTTGACCAATAATTGTCACACTAAAAATTTAGCAACTGAAGAAATTATATGGTGCAAAATAAACTTTCTTGCAGATTAAGATACAAAATAGGAAGACACATTATGCAAACTCATATGAAAAATGTATCGGAGCCCAAGATCAAAATTTTAAATGCTTCAAGACCATAGCTACAAAGATTGTTTTGGACAACTAACTTAGGTAAAGAGAAACTACATTTAATGCTCTCCAAATATGTATGTCCACTTTTGTGCCTTCAATACTATGTAAAGAGAAACTACATTTAGTGCTCTCCAAATATGTATGTCAACTTTTGTGCCTTCAATACTATGTTATACATCTATAATGAAAGAAAGCATAATGACAAAAATTTAAATATAAATCTCAAAGAAGAATGCACCAAATGAAGTTGTGTTTTCTTCACCTTAAAAATATAGCTAGAATTTGCTGGAATCATGTATGTTGGCGCGGATATCTCAAATTGCCAATCTGGCACATATAAACCATACAGCAGGCTTAAGTATATTGCAGAAAGTGCAAGTGCAACACACCTGCAAAATGAATTTTTCTTTATCAATAAGTAGTCCAAGAATGTCATCGATCATATTTGTGAACAATTACCCATAATTTGATATTCTAGAGACCATAAAAGATGAAAACAATTAAAAAAAGATCAGATATGAAAGAATTAGTTCTTCCCAAAAGCATTTAACCTGTGTATGAAACAACAATTCATAAATTTTTAGGAAACTTACAATGTAATGGCAATATGTAAAACTTACCACTGCCAATAATAGAAGATCCTCAGAAAACCTGTTTTGCTCTGTGTTCGACATGAAAGCCAAATAGCACATAAAGCTGCAATGATATACCCAATTGCTATTCTCTGGGAATAAAGGAAACAAAGAAGAACCTCATTGATTTAACAATGAAAATTTCATTTGGTGGCACTGAACAAGTTATAACGATCTTTAAGTAAACTAAAAGATGGAAGTTGAATCGATGTCCTTAAGGAAGATTGCACTACAGTTAGTGCTCTCCACATATGTATTTCAAATTTTAATTAGCAGGAAAAATTTATTAAAGTTTAATTATCACTTGAGAAAATCCTATGTTTAATTTTCCTGACAATTGCCATTTTAACAGTTCTGAGTATAGCATCTTACCAGAAATATTGCACTACGTTTCCATTTAGTAGTGTGAACAACTGTATCTAATGCTTACAGAGTTGATACAAATTGTTTCCTGTTCAGAAACCTTTCTGCATGCAGTTGAAAAGATAATTTTTGAAGCTACAATACCTGTAAAATGCCTAGCCAACGAATTCTTTCAATGTCAACACCATAGGTCAACGAGTTTATTCCATGAAAAAAGCCACCTGATATGAGGTACCGGTCATATACTTGGTTTGTAGCAAGAGCATAGGGTGATATGATGGTAGTAACATCAAAGCAAAATGTTATTTGCTGTCATCAAGAAAAACATTAAATAACAAAAGCACGCATTGTACAAACAAAGAGACTAATCTCTTTAAATCGGTCAAAACGGCCTCAAACCTTTGATGACTTATTGTCAAAGCCTACATCAGAAATAAATTTTAAACTTTTAAATACAATAATTAGTTGCATCAAGGTATCCAAGATCCTCTAAGAATAAACCAAATAGTGCTATAACTGTGATTAGTAGTTAACAGTATATCATGATCTACTTATAAATAAGATACTACAAATAAATCTTCATCCCATGTATTATCCCATGTACCTTGAAGTAGCACGCCTAGAAGAAAAAGTTTTACTGCTCTAAGAACTGCCTTCAACATGGAATCTACTCTGTTCGATACTTTCTGGGGAAAAAAAATTCGTGCAAAAGCAACACATTAAACTCAGTGCACTACCAAAGGAAATTACCAAGTCAGCCAAATCAACATCACAACATCAAAAGCACTGGATACAAGCTAAGTCTGTCGAATAGTACCTTGTAGACAAGTGCAAGAGAGACTCCAGCAACGAAGAGAAAGAAAGGCATCACCAAATCTGCCAAGTGAAGACCAGTCCAAGGAGAATGAGCAATTAATGGAAAAATTGAGCCACCATAATCGACCAGCATCATTAACTGAAACCAAAAAACAATATGAAACGATAAGATTTAGAAGCCGGAAAAGTAAAAGGTTCACATTTTATACTTCATTCCAGTTACTTTTCATCGTTCACTTCATCAAGTCTTTAGCTTGCCTTCAGCTTCCAACAAGAAACTAACAAGGGTAGTAGAAAAAGCTTATACAATGTCGAGAAGTGGTTCGTGTACTTGAATTCGGAAGCTTCAATAGTTTTATCTTTTCAACCATTTTCTCACAGGCGAAGCAGTATCCCAGAAGTCAACTTAGTCCAATAAAACAACAGAACAATAATCCTTTTCGAAAAAACACAAAACTTTCCATCAAAGAAACAAAAGAAGATTAGTAAAAGGGAGATATTTTTCAAGGAAAAGCAATATATAAACAGGTAAGAAAGGTAAAGGTAGATACACAGAGGCAGACAGAGATAGGAAGATGAAGCTCACGGAAACACAGAGACAGCGAAAGACATCAAGAGACGCAACACGTGAAGGTTTCTTATTGGGCGGAGGCTGTTCCTCATTGTCTAGTAGCGGTTGGTACTCTGCCATTTTATCAGCGGAGATAGCAGACAAAGTGAATAGTTTTACGTTTGGAGAAGAAGGTGACGAAAGGGCATACACTAAAAGACGCAGAATAATGCTATAGTTTCTATTCTAACAAATTTATCAATCCGGACAAAATGAGGATTTATTCTACAGGGAAAAGTTTCAAGAGAAAGCAAAACATGAAAAAGGTTCGAATGAATTAGGACAAAATGAAGCTGATTCTACGGGAAAAGTTTCAAGAGAGAGCAAAACATGAAAAAGTTTCGAGTTTGACTCCGTCGGGAACAACTTAAAATATAGTATAATTCACGAATCGAAGTACAAGACGTTTTGTTAGGCAAAGACAAAAGAGCCCCAGACCTTGACAATGGTTGACGAGTAGGATGGCTATTAAAACAATTTTCACAACTTTATATAAAATTAGATCTATTTCCAAAATTAAAATGCTATTTATTCATAATAAAATACACAAAACCTTACTGCCATGCCATTACTATTAATATCTGCGTTTATGCTATCACTTGTTTGTGGTTGCTGGTAAAGCTAAAACATGAGTGTTAAAGGAGAAGACAGCCTTATCTATACGGCTTCTCCTCCTCTCACCACTCTCTCAGTATCTATTCTCACCACCTCAGAGCTGACAGAAAGAACAGAATGTCCCATGCTTAATTTGGTTGCTAAGTTCAAATTATGGTTAGAACAAGAAATGAAACTGCACCCCTCAATTCAATTGTACTGTTCATTTTATAATACCATAAATAAGAATCCAAGAAACCAGAAACAGAGCGGCATTAGGTAAAGCAAGAGAGCTTACAAGGACGCAGATTCCACGAAAGACGTCAAGAGAAACCACCCTGGTTTTAGTCCTTCTCTTGGTCTTTGTTCCTCCAAATTCTCCCTCGTCGTTAACTAATAGCCCGTAACCTGCCATTATCAATAACCAGAGAACACTAGCCGAAGCAATTGGACAGTTCTGCCTATACAACCCACCACCGCGCAAGGTCTCTACTCAGATGACCCTGGGAATCCTATACAATATACACCTACGATTCAGGGTAGATTATCAGATAAGTAACAGATTTTCTTCAAGTAGACAAGTGGGGTACGTGGTGGACGATGAAAGAGGTTGAAGTTGGCGGATACTATTTGTACAAGAACGATCTTTTGTTTCTGGGCTTGGCTTATATATTACTGCTTTTGAGAATATGATAACGTGAGAAAAGAAAAGGTGACAACATCTTTGTACGAAGATTACACAATCTTCTTTTCACCTGTCCCTCGTTCATTCCATGACATGACATAGTGATGCCTGGTTTGGCCAAACTTGCCTTTACGAATAAGACATTACGAAGAGAGAGAGACGGAGATAAAGATAAATTACCACTCAAGTAACGGCATTTCTTTTACGCAAGCACATTCCAATCGCGTGCAGCATATTACGTGTAAGCGTACGGTTCTCAAATAGAGTAGTTACACTTGCACCGTCCACAAATAGAAGTTTTGAGTTGGAGTCGGTTGGTTCGGAACCCACGATTTATTAATGCACTATATCAGCCATGGCCAAATGTGTAGTTAGAGTACGCTGTTCCAAAAGTCAGATAAAAGAAACTCCACCCCTACACCTTCACTAAGAGTCCTATCCTAAATGTTATTATCTTATATTTTAAATTACAAATTATTGTAATCCACGATATTGCGATTACCTTAAATTGTAGTAATTATCTGAATCATAACCGTAATATTATAATTACAGTTTGAAGTTTAAATATCAGTTTCACAGGTCACTCTTTCAATTCGGATCGTGATCCCTAGTAGTCTCTTAGCTTCACACTCAACACTAATAACAAGATGGGTTAGCTATAAAGAGCATTGATTAGTCCACAACATGTACGGCGAATTATATAGAGGAGCATTAAGAGAGAGCTTTGTTTCTTCAGTCTTTTTCTCTGATAGATGTTTAATTAAGGTAATACGCGGATACATTATATATAAGGCGTGGGTAATACAAAGTTAACCACCGAATCACATAATTATGTTTAAAGTCAACTAAACGTGTTTATTATTCATTAAATATTATATGGATTAATGAACCCTTGGCTTAATTGTAACTTCTCCACCATCTTATAAATCTTAAACGTATCTTTCAAAGCGTGATTTCGACGTCATGTGGTAACTTTTGTGACAAATTAAAGGGTGGGCAGAGATTATTGGCATAGTTGGTGGAAGGGCATTGTCGCTTGTGTATGGACTTAAATCATCACTACAAGAACTATTGCTCTAAACAACTAATTGCCGTTTGTAATTGTGCTCCACAAACGTCTATTGCCTGTGTCATCACCTTCTTCACATAAATCCATTGGAACACTCGTCAATTAACTTACCTAAAATTTGATTAACTTACGCCACATTGTTCATAAGAATAACTTTATCTACACTCACCCTTTAATCACTAGGTTTAGTACAAGTGTAGTAAGATAAGGGAATAGCTCCTTATATTTAGTAGACAACCATTTACCTACATTCAAATCTTGCAAGTATGTAGTGGTCCTAGATGATATTAGAGGACCAAATTAGCATGTTTTTCTATAAAACTGGGAAAAAATAGTTAGTATTGTGTAATTTGTAATTACCGAACATGACTGAGAATCTAAGTAAAGGCCATTGCTTGATTTTGGTTTCAGCCATGGATGGTAACATATGGTTTAATGCGAACTTAACTGTGCCACTGCCCAATCTCAATTCCCCTGTAGGAAAACAATAAATACACTTGGAGAGAGTCTACTTGCTTGGTACCTGTCATCTTTTGGCGTTGTCAATTCAGTTGCAACAATGGTATGTGGTAAAGGGTAACATTGGTCCAACAACTAGAAAAGAAGTGGCACCGGCAGACCGGCCATGGGCTCAGTAGGTAACCAGTGGCTATACTGTTCATTTTTCCAAAGTTTGGTGGGGAGGTTCAAGCCACAAAAATTGAAGGGTAGACATAAAGCAGTTCGATGTTAAGCTAAGCCTTGAAATCTTGTAAAAGCTATGTAGTTTAATCCACATTAATTAAAAGTACACTGTTGATTTTGATGTTTAAAAATAGTAGAAATATACTACCTATTTAATGATAGCCGTCTGTGAGTGTTCTAAAGACGACTTCCTTTTCCCAAGTCTATGATTAAATTTTGTTTTTACCTTTAAAAATAGCTATAAAGAAACGAAAACCAAGGCCCGAGGACTTCTAAACAGGAGCCTTGAATAAAAATTTCATCTAGGATCAGAACTCTTGAATTTAAAAGTATAGCTAAGGTTATAAAGCTTTTTCCTTCTAATAATTTATCAAGATTCCATGACTTTGCTATTAAGATTCAACTTGTTAAATGTGAAATTCCAAGTAGAAGTGTTCTAAAACTCCACCTACCTATTTTCAACAATGCTTTGAAAATCTTAATTCTTTTCAATTACAACTAGATTGTTTTCTAATTCCTGCTTATTGCTTGAAGTTAGTTATTATCTTCTTGTTTTAGTTTTATAAATTAGAATAATAATTACTACCAAACCGATTTGTTTGAACAATGTTTTCTGTGCGGCCTGTTGAGATGATTAACAAGTTAATTTTTAATCATTTAATGGTTGGTGGTTTGATGGTAAAAGTAGAAATTCCTAATGTTGCAATTTGAAGAAAATGTCAATTGATAGAACCGGCTGAAAATCCATATGTGGAGCGAATACAATATGGACAGTTAAAACATGAAATTGAATTCTATAAATTTATATGTAGTTAATTAAATTCTGAGAATTTAACTAACTAAATATTTTAAATTGGCAGGAAAATTCTAGCCAAAATCCTTCCATTTTTTCAGCTTTTTTCATCCCCTTCAAGTTACGTCTATCATGTCTTATGCTTTGTCTATCATTTCTAGCCTATTTCTTCATTATTTCCTCCTCGTTCTCTCTTCCATTTCAGCTCAATATTATTCATAAACAAATCATATTCTATGATTGATCATTAACACCAAAAATAGAACATATACATATACACATTCATCATCAATTTTCTGCACATATTCAACTTCATTTTCACCTTCATTTCATCTCTAACTTATCATTCTAATTTACCTCATTTCAAGACACCACACTACTACTTTTCTTTAGCTTTAGACTCATTTTTAGTTTATCTCTAAAACAACCAAAGAGATGCACGCTAAATACCAAGAAAATAGAACATAAAAACATCCATTCATCTATCAAATTTTTTGTACTTTTTCTACACCATTAAAATGATCTTTCTATTTCAAAATCATCTCTACAACATCTTATGAAATATTGATCATCATATATGTAAAAACAAGACATTTATATGCTCATTTCCTTACTCACGTTATAGCATATGATCAACTCCATTTAACTTATCAATCTATCATTAACCATTATCATACATGTTTCATTCAACAAATCATGAAGAGTAATGCTTTATACTTACTTGTTTACTTCAAGATCTTCCAAATATCACTTAACCGTTGCTTTCTTCTTTTACACAATCATCATCATCCAAGATAGAAGGGTTAGGTCTTTTAATAATAAGATGGAGAAGATGACAAAAATGGGAGTAAGCAGTGAAGGATGAGAACAAGATTCAACATGGAGAGGTAAAAGAGAGTGAAATGATCGTAAATGGAGAAAAGAATATGAAGAAAATGAAGAAGAAGGCACTTGGAAATGGTGAAAGACAATAGAGAGAGTCTTTCAAGATGAATGAATCGTAAGGAATGAGTGGTGAGTGCTAGTGACACTTGTCACTTCCCCATGGTTCCATTTATCTCCTTTTTGGTAACTATTCTATTTGTCTCTGATTTCTAATCCAATTGTCTCCCAATTTTCAATCATATTTGTCATTAAATCATAATTTCACTTATCAATAATTTTTTCTACCATTTAACATTTAATTTTACTACTATTTATTAATTGTTTTGCCATTTGGTATTTTTCCTAGTCCAAAATTATTCATAATTCTAGAAATCTCTCAATTTAACAAATAAATTCCTATATCACCCATCTATCATTTATTAACCAGAATTTAAGACATATAAAACACATTTCATATCATAATCACATTAAAAATTAATTATACCTGAAAAATTTCAAATGAGTGCATGAGCAATCATTGTAATGTATGCAAAATCATCAAATTCACGTGTGTATATGCTAATATTTTGCATGAGTATAAAATGCAATTTTCTAACTCCAGATGAAATTTTCTCATTTACAGAAATCTAGAGTTCTAACCTTTGTATAGAAACAGGATGTTACAAAAACTTAGCCGGAGCATACCAATTCATATTTACAAAAGGGACTCCATAATGGTTGAAAATATTGGTGAGCAGCATCCCATAAGGTAGGCAATCAACGATATTTTTATGATTCCCCCTATCCATTATGAACCTCAAGATCGCAGTTAAAAGATTCATTTTGTTCCTTTTTAGCAAATGACACACCACATAAGTGTCTAGCAGGCTGCACTTTTCAACTTAGCTACTCATAGGAAAAATTGAAGTAGCTAAAAGCGATGCAAGATATTATGTTATTAAGTCTAATTGTCTACTCTAGGATCCCCCGTTTTGGGTGTCCTCAGTATAAAGGCAGATGGATTTGACAACTTCGACTAACTCTAGATCATCAACATCCCACTTATGACAGGAAAAATTAGTTCTCCTTATAAGAGCTACTTCGAGTATATTTCCTAAGATTTCTTCAGAAATTAAAATTTCATATTCATGCATCCATAAGACAACGAGTAGCTTTTTATTAATTTCTTCCTTTTTCATGTGTATGTAAAATATCATAACTAGCTTATTGCATACTGTCTTATCTAATTTCAGAAAATTTTTTCGACCAATGGCAACCACTACAACAAAATTGCGTATTAGCGTCGGAATATTTCTGACGGACAAATATCCGTCGCTACTTACCGACGGAATGTCCCCAGTCCGTCGAAAAAAAGAATGTTTTACTGACGGAAACAAAATCCGTCAGCAATACTGTAGGAAAAAATTTAGCACAAAATCTCCGACAGAAACTAGCGACGCCAAAGGTGTCGGCGACGGGAAAAAATGCGGGAATCGTTCCCGCAATTTAATTACTTCTCCATTTACCGACGGTATAGCACTCCGTCGGTATGTAGCTTCCATTTACCGACGACAAAGCCTTCCGTCGGTACATGTTCGATTAATATACCGACGGACAATCTTTTCTGTCGGTAAATTGC
>JAOQML010000197.1:40568954-40581524 GCA_027568935.1 Erythroxylum urbanii | reverse complement strand
TATAATTTAAATATAATGGAAATATATATTTTTAAAAAATTTAATAAAAATTTTACCGACAGAACTATGCAAGATTTCCATTGGTAAATGTCTAAATAAAATACCGACGGAAAATATTTTCCGTCGGTAATATTGACCAATTTATCGACGGACAATCTTACCGTCGGTAAGTTTACCGACTGTATTAGAAATATTCCGATGCTAAATTTACATACGAGTAAGTCACCGGTCGGTAAATTTAGCGACGGAATAAATCAGACGGTCGGTAACTTTTCCATTGATGTTACCGACGGTTTGTCTTTGCGGTCGATAATGTTACCGACGGTATGCAAACGTTCCATCGGTGAATTTAGCTACGGCCGAATCTCTGACGTTTTTGACCGTCGGTAATTTGGTATACCGACAGAATATTTGTCAATTCCGTCGGTAATTTCCTTCTGTAATTCACTATTTTCTTGTAGTGAACAAAGTAAGGAGAGATAGGTATACCTATGTCATCAAATATCATAAGAGGTAAAATCCACCCAACAACCACCTTTCTTTTCTTGTACTATGTTTTATTGCATATTTCAGCTTCCATTAATTAAATTTTTTTTGGAGATATTGATGCCTTTCCTTACTTGTGTGCAACTATCTTTATTTTCTTTACCCTTTTTTCTTTGAGAAGTATCTCTTCTTAAGGCAGCTCTTTTCTATTAATAGGGTCCTTAATAATATCTTTACTTACATGCACTTTACCTTTCTTTATTTCTTCCCTTTTCCTTTTTCTGGCTTCTTCTTTTTCTTTCTTTTCAGCAACCGTGATTTCTTTTTGTTCAGAACTCTTCTCGGCTTGTTTTGCAAGATTTCCTCTGGTCTGTGGTCATCTAATCAATTGAATAGATTCTCATCTGAATCATTTTCATTTGTAATCCAATGCACTTCAGTCACTTTCTTCTCTTAAGTTTTAGAGGAGAAAGGTTTAGTAATATGAGCTTTAACATGGTTAACAGAAGAAGTTGGGGTTTTTTTTTGTCCTTTTGATTTTGTTCTTTCCATTTTAGGTGAGCTTGGTGAAGTTTAAGAGAAAACAAGATGCAAAAAGAATGCAGAGAGTTAGGATGCAGAGAGAATAAGGAGCGCAGATGAGAAGACAAGAGAAGTTTGCTTAGGGTATACTAAATGATTCCTGAGCGTTGATCTCATGAGAGTATAAGTAGAAAAGGAAGCATAATTGGTTGCGTATCTTCTAATAGATGCATACATAGAGTTTTCAAACTGTGCGCGTATTTTCGAAAAGGATTAAACAACGTCATGAATGACTCCCTATTTTTAGGACATGTGTCACTTAAAACGTCAACCCGAGAGAAGCCTTCTGAAAAGAAGAGGAGCCTTCTAAACTAGAAGAAACCTGCTATCCTAAAAGGAGGTTTCTAAACTTAGAGGGGCCTTCTAAACTCTAAGGAGCCTACTAAACTAAGCCAGAGTTTCTAAGAATCAAAATAGAAGGAGCCTTTTAAACAAAATGGAAAGACAAGTAGTAGGGAATATTTATGCAGAAATAATATCAAAGAATTTGGACATACTAAGCTCTTTTCCTAACACGCAAAATCTATTTTCAGAAAGTGGCTTGGTGAAAATGTCAGCTACTTGATTTTTAGTATCAATATGCAAAAGGTTAATGGTTCCTTCTAAAACATGATCTCTTAGAAAATGATGTTCGATTTTTATATGCTTAGTCCTAGAATGATGCACAGGCTTTTTAGAAAGATTTATAGCACTAGTATTATCACATAATATAGGAATATGAGAAAATTTTAGAGAAAAATCCTATAATTGATGCTTCATCCATAAGATTTGAGCACAACAATTGATAGTTGCTATGTATTCCATTTTAGTCATCGAAAGTACTATACAATTTTGCTTCTTACAGGACCAAGATAGTAGACATCCTCCAAGAAATTGATGGGGACCATTGGCGCTTTTTCGATCGACTTTATCACCTACATAATCTGCATCACAATAGCCCACTTTGTCAAATGAATCAATTTTTGGATACCATAGTCTAAAATCCATATTATCGTGGAGGTGTCGAAAGATTTTTTAATTGCTTGAAGGTAACTTTCTTTTGGATTTGATTGAAAGCATGTGCAAAGACACACACTAAGCATAATTTATGGTTTTGAGCTTGTAATATATAGTATTGATCCAATCATTCCTCTATACTTTGTCTCATCCGTAGCTTTGCCTTCATCATCTTTATCAAGTTTAGTTCCAGTGTACATGGGAGTACCCATCAGTTTGACATTCTCAAAATGATATTTCTTAATGAGTTCCTTTATGTATTTGTCTTGGCTAATGAAGATTCCTTTTTTTATTTGTCTAATTTGTAATCCGAGAAAGAATGACAATTCCCCCATCATACTCATTTCAAACTTCCCCTACATTAATGCTGAGAATTCTTCACAGAAGGATGGATTAGTCGCACTAAATATTATGTCATCAACATATATTTGCACTATTAATAAATCATTCTCCTTTCTCTTGATGAATAAGGTTTTATCAACCTTTCCTCTTTTAAACTTATTCTCAAGCAAAAAATTACTTAACCTCTCATACTATGCTTAAGGAGCCTGCTTGAAACCATACAAAGCTTTGGTTAACTTCATTACGTAATACGAATGGTTTTTATCTTTAAAACCTGGAGATTGGTTAACATATACTTCTTCGTTAATGTAATCATTTAAAAATGCACTTTTAACATCCATTTGGAACAACTTGAAGTTTCTATAGCATGTAAAGGCAAGTAAAATTCTAATCAATTCCAATCTAGCAACAGGTGTATAATTTTAATCAAAATTAATAGCTTCCTGTTAATTGTAACCTTGAGATACAAGTCTAGCTTTTTTTCTTACCAACTTACCATTTTCATTAAGTTTCTTTCAAAATACCCACCGAATCCCAATGATTGACTTGTTTTGAGGAAGAGGTATTAGATTATGGACTTTTCTTTTGTCAAATTGATTTAGTTCGTCTTTCATCATTAAAACCCAGTTTTTGTCAGTAAGGGCCTCTTCAACAGTCTTTGTTTTTATTTATGAGATGAGAGCAACAAAGTTGTTCTTGAGTGATGGTCTTGTTATTAGATTTTCAGAGGGATCTCCTAAAATATATCAATGAGTATCAAGACCTCTCCATTCTCTTGGTGTTTTTCATTACATAGGCTCCTGCTGAGATGAAGGAGCCTGCTATGTTCTAGCTTCAAAAATGCCTTCTTGATTTTATAATTCTGAAGGTATTATAGGTTTAGTTTGATTCTCCAATGTATTTCTAGTTACCAATGGATACTCTTCATCATCTGAGTCAGTTACTGTTATTGAAGGTAGTGTTTCATTAAATATCACATGTATCGATTCTTCTATCTTCTTTATTCTTTTATTATATACTTTGAATCCTTTACTAGCAGTACTGTAGCCCAAAAATAATAGTTTCATTTAATCTCAAATCGAACTTTCCAATGTTGTCTTTTACATTGTTTAGAACGAAACATTTCCAACCAAATGCTCGAAAGTAAGCAACATTTGGTTTTCTTCCTTTCCACAGCTTATAGGGGGTCTTTTTTAGAATAGGTCTTATGAGACACCTATTGAGTGTATAACAAGCAGTTAACACGGCTTCTGTCCAGTAACCATAAGGTAGGCTACTTTCGCATAGCATTGTTCTGGTCATATCTACGAGAGTCTTATTCTTTCTCTCAACAACTCCATTTTGCTGAGGAGTCCTTACACATAAGAATTTGTGAGTTATACCATTTTTGTTTCAAAAGTCTTTAAATTTTCTATTATCAAATTATCCTCCATGATTGCTTTGAATCGATGTAATACAATACCCTTTTTCAGTATAAACTTTCCTACAAAACTTCTCAAAGACTTCAAAAGTATCATCTTTATTTGATAGAAACTAAACCTATGTAGATCTGATAAAATCATCCACTATAATAAAATTGTAGTGTTTGCCACCAAAACTTTGAGTCCTAGTAGGACCAAATAAATCCTATAGAAGTGGCTAGTTAGTAGTCATAATATTTTTATGACAGGAGCTATTTTTGATTTATTTTCCTTTTAAACAAGCTTCACAAACCTGATTGCTCTCAAATTTCAAATTTAGCAATCCTCTTACTAACTCATTTTTTGACAATTTTGATAAAATGTTTATCCTAGCCTGTCCAAATATTCTATGCTATATAGGTGAATCCTTTTCTATTGAGACAAAACATTTGTCACTTTAAGAAGATATATCTTTTAATTGAGTACAATATATGTTCTGATTTCTAGGACCAACGAATATAATATTACTATTAAGATTGTCAATTATTTTACAACATGATGCATAGAAAGTAACTTTGTAACCTTTATCACATAATTGACTTATGTTAAGCAAGTTATGTTTCAATCCATCAACAAAAAGAACATTATCAATAGAAGCAAAGTTAGAATCACCGATTTTATCAATTCTAGTGACCTTTGCCTTCTTTTTATCAACAAAGATAACATTACCTTCATCTTTCCTTTCAATATAGTTGAAATGTGATATTTAACCTATTATGTGTCTCAAACAGCCACTATTAACTATCCATTGATTTTCCTCTATCGCTGTTTTAAAGCATATCTGCAGACTATATTATCTCATTTTAGGTACCCAAATCCTTTTGGATCCTTTCACGTTAGTAATTTGACCTTTTGGTCTCCAAACATACACTTGAGATGGTTTTTTCATTTTTCAAAAGTAACAAAAGTACTAATATGACCATGTCTACCATAATAATCACACAAAATAGATGAACGATAATTGTTATGATTTTTGCCACTTACCAGGTTCCTGTTGTTTTTGTTATAGCTATTGCTGAATTTAACAAAGAAGTTTTTGTATGGTCTAATATTCTTATTTTCATTATATCATATTTTGGCCTTACGAAAAACACATTTACGACTCCCAAGTAATGAATCAAGATTGTCTCTTCCATTAATAAAATTAGCTAAATCCTTTTCAAGAGAAACAATTTTCTTAGCACATTTTTCTTTTTTGAGTTTTAAAGCAGTAACTTTCTCTTCTAATTGTTTTATCTTAGCATATTCATTTTCAAGTAATGAGTTTTCTAACTGAATTATTTTTGTTCCAAGAATTCTTTTTCAGAGACTATTTGTTTGTTATCATTTTCAAGAGAAGTGACTTTAGACAACAAATCTTTGTTTTTTGATTATAATAATTTAATCTTATTTGTTAAAGATTCATCAATATTTTTTGCCTTCTCAACCCTTTTAAAATAATGCACTGTTAATTTTTTATACTGATCATATAAGCCATGATATGCATCTCTCAATTCATCAATTTCAATATCAAAGTCAGAATAATTTACCTTATCATCTCCTAATTCGGCCATAAAGCAAACATTGTTGACTTCTTTAGGCTCTTCTTCTTCAAAGCTATCAAAATCCTCATCTGACCAAGCTGCAATTATAAAATGCTTTTTGGGTTTTCTATTTTTTGTGTTGTCCTTTTGAAGAAGAGGACATTCTAGTCTTGTGTGTCCAGGCTTCTTGCAGTGATAACATATGATTTGATTATTTTGTGTATTGCTATTATCGTTGCTGCCTTTTAATAGGAACCTGTTGTTTCTAGTTTTCTTGTTTCCTTCTCTTTTCATGAGCTACTTTTTGTAAAAGCGAGCATATTTTATGACCATGAAGTTGAATTTGTCATCTCCATCTATTTACAGCTCAGCATCACTTTCATCATCATTTGATGGATTTGATTCGTCAACTACTTTTAGTGTCATTCCTCTTCTGTATGAGGATCCTTCATCTTATCTAAGCTCTACTTTATAAATCATTAAGTTTCCTCCTAACTAGTTAAGTGAGATTGTATTGATCTTTTGTGGTTTCCAGAGCTGTCACTTTAGGTCTCCATTCCTTTGGTAATGATCTTATAATTTTTGTTACCAGTAAGTCATTTGGACATATCTTACCCTAGTTTTTCAAGGCAGTGATGACATTGTTGACACGTTCAAAGAATTTGTCTATTGTTTCTCCTTGTTTAATGCAAATAGTCTTGTATTGATGTAGTAAAGACTTATTCTATGTTTCTTTACCTCATTCGTTCCTTCAAAAGTAACTTAAAGCTTGTCCCATATTTCTTTTGCTATAGAATAGTAGGATATCTTTTCGTCCTCTTCTAGATATAATGCACAAATCAAATGATGTCTTGCTTTGGCATTCAGCTGTGCATTCCTTCTATCATCATCAGTCCACACTTCTACATTGTTAGTAGCACGAGGTGTAGCTCCAACTTTGATAGCTTGCCATATTTTGATATCCACCGATTGAAGATAGATGGTCATTCTCTCATTTCAATAGGATTAGTTGTTTCCATTGTAATAAGGAGGCTTTGAGACGAATTGTACTTCAGGGCTTCTTAAGTTGTTTTCCATGATCTATTACGTGCTATAAAACATAATAAATGTGAAACCTTACTCTGATACCAAATGATAAAGCAAACACATACAAGAGAGGGATGAATTATGTGTGACTTAAAAAAATTTTGCAAGTTACTTTCAGTTCAAAAGGAAATGACAAGAGCCTGTTTATAACTAAAGCAGTAGGAGCTTACTGTGCGATAGGAACCTATACAAAATGGAAGGAGCCTATTAAATGATAGAAAGCTTGTTAAACGACAAGAGCCTGCTAAACGAAAAATTTTGTTAATTATGATTCGTTGAATGCATTTTTGGGATTTATGAATTTAATCAATCATATGGGGATGGCTTTACTATAAGTAATGATACGTTGGCTAGTGTTTTGACTGGTAGTAAATTGTCATTTTGGCATGCTTATGATTCTTCCGTTATACCTACTGCTGATTTTTATACTTCTTTACTTTCCTAAATTGATCGCATTAAAGACATTCTTTATTTTTGCATTGTTTATTTTCATCTAACATGACTGTTCAATTTAGGGGGAGATTTAAATATTAGTCTTGCCTTTTGGCATTATTTGTCCCAAGGAGGAGAAAACTATGTTGGAACATCTAGTTTTACATTGTTAATTATGTTCTGTTGACTGATTAAGGGGGAGTTCTTTCCTCATGTGGATTGTGCATTTGATGCTTATATATCTAATTATCTCCCTTAGGAGGAGTTTCAAATATATGACAAATAATTCTAAAAAGGGGAAGATTATTAAGATACATTGTATGTATCTTATTAATAATTTTGACATTATTTGATAATTGAACTTTCAAGATAATGTTGATTAGTTTCAAATTCTAGTCAAGATGGGATAGCACATTCCTTGGAGGTTTGATTGTTGATTATAGCTTGACTATGTCTTAAGAATTGTCATTTTTGGGTGTGAATTAACGAAAAATTTTGTGTGACTTGGAGGCTGAAATTAAAAAGCTATCTTAGATAATATTTGAAAGGATATTGTATGAAGATAAAACTCTATCATGTGCAAACTTCTTGGTGAATCACGTGACTATGCTTGATGTGTCTTTGACCATATGTCTTCCTTGGTCTATCGTGGTTGATGGGTTTTTGGTGCAGTTATATTTTGATTGCTGTCTTTACGTGAATCAGATGGGCATATTTATTCTACTCTTTAACATCAATTGAGGGTACTTTTTGGGACTTGACAGCAGATTTATTTTTTAGTGTATTCGTTGTCTTTGTGCTGCTGTTTTGTTTTGATGAAGTGTTGATTCTTGATCCATATTATACTGCTGTGTTTCTCTATTCTGGCTTGATTTTATGGAATGCTAAATTGTTCATCGTACATGATTTGGCTGCTGCATTCTCTTATATTTTAAATGTCTATTGAAGGCAATTTGGCAGCTGGTTTTTCTCCTTGGGTTTGTGTGATGTGGCTGGGCAAATTTGTCATTGTGTGGAATCGTTGCAGCTGCTGTTCTTAGTCGATAGTGGTGGTTTTCTAAGAAAAATTCTAGCAGCTATTATGGTTGTTACAGCCCCGATTTTTGCATCCTTTTGGTGAAGAAACATTCACAATTGTTAGTGATTTGTTTGATACTTTGTATGTGATATTACGGTGATAATATCAAAAGACTACGGTAGATTTATTGGTGGACAACTTTCCGATCTTTCATTGAAGAAGCTGTGATTATTAGGGAAGTTGTTTTTATTTCTCAAGTGTCTTTGTTTATGTTCGTTGTTATTTTAATTACTTGAGTTATTTTATTTTCATTCTTTATTATCAAATACTGTTGAGGTTAGTACGAGGTGGTCGTACTACTGAGAGTGAAATTCTTTAACAGGGTGTGAGGACGAGGGATAATGTCAAGGGTAGGGTAAGTCAGCTCTGTAATGCCTTGAGTAAAACTATTATTATATCATAAGTGAAAGTAATTAAGCTGAGTGGGTGTCCCGTAGACGTAGGCAAGGTGTGCCGAACTGCGTTACGAAATCTCAGAGGTTGATTTATTTAATTTACATTTAAATTTTCTGCTTTCGTTTGCGCTAGAAACAACTACGGCTGAATCAGAATTTTTGTGAAACTAAATCCTTTCAGATTTTCATTTAGGAATAACAAAATTTCCAAACTCAACTTATCCCGACTTTATGTCAACAAATTTGACTTGAGTTAATCTAAATTTAGGCTGAATGTAGAATTTTTTAATTTTTTAGATAAGACATAGAAAACAATATCATTTTGTGTATGTAAACAAAATCTCTTACTACTATTTCTACTTTGTTGTCGTATCAATAAGTCCATCACCCTATAATCATCTATCGAAGTAGCTCATTGTTTGTAATCAACTTATAGGTGAGTTATATTTAGTCATACTAAGATAAATTCTTCATTTTATTTAATTGAAGTAGGTATATATCAACTATTTTCATCGTAAGTGACAAATTATCTTTATATTATTCAAATAAGAAAATACACTTTAAAGTATATAAGATGTTCAAACGCCTATTATAAGGATCATATATTAATAACTTTAAGATTATTAGGCCTCCAATTCATGTTGCAGAACAACAACCAATATGTGATTCATTAGTTATTTTCTTTTTGAAACTTCTGTTTTTATAATTGCTCTTAAACACTTTGACTATTTTTTGTTGTTGTTTTTCTTTGGCATTTTTAGATTTAGCTTGACCTGATTGAATTTCAGGCCGTTAGAATTCGATTGAGTTTGAAGTTAAACTGAATTGTTTCGACCAATCGAGCTTCAAACTACCCAAAGTTCAATCACACTTCAGGTCAAATTATAACAAAAAAAGTTTTTGAATTGAACTCAAGTCATAGACGTCCCAATTCGATCTGACTTATTGTCATTCCTAATCTTTTGGAAGAATCTCTAGAAAAAGATGTTGACATTTTTTTATTTCATATCTTACTCTAAACAATAAGGCAAGACATGTTTTATTGTCACATCTTACTCTAAACAATAAGGCAACACAAAATTTGAATTCTTAATTAATTAAGGAATTCAACTTTTATGATATTATTATTAGTAGTGTAATTATATTATTTGAAATTAACAAATCATCTCTCTTGTAATTATATTAACTTTTTAATTAAGCCCTATTTATACAATCTATTGATAAGGAATGAGATAAGGCAAATAGTCCATCACAACAAAAGCATCTAGTCCTACTTTTAGCTCTATTCCTTTACAAAAGCTTAAAATATATTTTCACTAACTTTAATGAAAACCACAACATTTATTAGTTATAAAAGAGTAATGTATTTATTATAAAACACACTGTGCTAAACACTTTTAATACACTTAAAATAGGTATAAATATAATTGAATATTGTAAACTAAAATTTGATACTATCAGTTAGTTAGTTATCCAGTTGTGCATAATTAGTTAGAAAGTTTGTTAAGTATTTATAGTTTACTGATGAGCTAAAAATAGATAGTTATAGAGTCCTCTTATATATAAAGCAATATTTTATATTCTCTAATTCACACATTATTGAGAATATAAGTTCCTCTCCATTAATTAGATTACTATGCATAGTAGAAATTTTCTTATTGTATCAAATTGATACCTAATTTTGAAATCACTTTAGATTCATTTCTGGTTTAATTGCGAAATTTCTTTATAAGCTTGAAATGTGTGAGGTCGATCACTTCGCTAACAAATGAAGGATGTTGTGAATGAAATGGATGAAGAAAATTTGCTAAATTCAAGATCATATAACAATGGAGATTCATTGATTCTCTATAATTTTGATCATTCAGGTATAGTTCCTGTGACCATACCCCTTATTGGAGGGAATTATCTTTTATAAAGTAGAGCAATTAAAATAGCCTTAAGAGCAAAAGATAAGCTTGGTTTTATTGATGGAAAATGTAAGAAACCTTGTCCAGATTCTACTGATTATGAAAAATGGATTTGAATTGATGTAAGGTCATTTCCTAGATATTAAATTTCATTTCTAATGAGATCGTTGAGGCATTCATCTATGGAAATTTTGCAAGACAATTATGATTGGATCTTGAAGAGAGGTTTGAAAAATGTAATGACCCATTCTTATACCAGTTGGAGCGGAGAAATGACCTCCGTCTCATAAGGAGACATAACTGCGGTGAAATATTACACCAAACTAAAGAGGTTATGGGATGAATTGATGTGTTCATTCGTACATCATAATGCATATGTGGAAAGTAGTAGTTGGTCATACCTCTTTTAATCAATTTACTTAATTTTTAATAGGACTAAATGATATCTATGACAATGTTAGGAATCAATTACTGGTAATGGATCCATTACCTAGTATAAACAAGGCCTACTCAATAATCTTGAGAAATAAAAAAATAAAGAGAGGTCCATATAGGAATATTAGAAAGGATTGAAAATAGTGCTATATTGGTGACAGGTCAAGATATTAAGAAAGGAGGAGTTAGAATATTAAATAATAAAAGAAGAGGAATAATGGATATAAAGTCAACTTCACTCTGAGCATTGTGACATAAATGGACACTTAAAAGAAGCTTGCTTTAAGCTTAATGGCTATCTAGATTAGTACAAAAAATTGATGGAACAAAAGAAGAAAGAATCAAGTTCAGGAAAGACATGTATGGAAAATTCCTTTGAAGCAAAGATAAAAGACATAAAGAGGGAGGAAACAAAGCAAATAGCTAGGATTCTTTACTCTCATAGATGATTAAGCAAGTGTTAGTGAAGTTAATGGAAGGGAAAGTTCCAACAGTTAGGATTTTGCAGGTAGCATTCTAAATAATGTTTTGAATATAATAATGGCTTATCTTAAGTTGATAAAATTTGATTCTTAGATAGTTAACTCTGGATGATGGTTGACTCTGGATCTAATCATATGTGTGTTAACCTAAGCCTATTAATGAAACCAAGAATAAACTCATGTTCTCTTACCCGATAGCACCATAATACATCACATTAGTGATGTAGAGCTTAGTTGTAGACTTATTCTCGCAAAAGCCGTACATGTTCCTAACTTTAAATTTAATTTGCTAATTTTCAATAAATTAACAAATACAACCTAAATAAAATTTTAATTTTTTCCTACATACAGAATTTTACAATACCTAAAGACTAAAGTAAT
Organism: Erythroxylum urbanii; assembly: GCA_027568935.1. Lineage (NCBI taxonomy): Eukaryota > Viridiplantae > Streptophyta > Magnoliopsida > Malpighiales > Erythroxylaceae > Erythroxylum > Erythroxylum urbanii. The sequence goes on along the minus strand of JAOQML010000197.1, from coordinate 40,569,936 downwards.
ATTAGCAGTTGGGAAAGTTGTACAAGGGGCTATACATTTTTGATAGGAAATCTTTTAATAACCATCCTATCAAGTTATATTATGCTTAATTAGAATTTCCTTTACTAGTTGAATCTCAAAAAACCTAAGGTCATATCAATACTCTTTTTAATTATTCTATATGGCATCAAAGACTTGGCCATTCCTTAATAAATGTACTTAAACATATTCCTTATGGTAGAAATAAAGTTGATGACGTTAATGGTCTTCGTGATGCATATCCTCTTGCAAAATAATAGAGATTTCCTTTTCCTTCTAGCCAAGTACAAACCACGTGAAATTTTCAAATAGTGCATAAATGTTTGGGGGCCATACAAATAACACATTATTTCTAGGGGACATTAAGTTCTTACATTAGTAGATGATTTTTGTAGGGATACATAAACATATTTGATGCAATATAAAATTTAGGACACTAGAATTTATTAATATCTTTTAGAAATGGTCCTAAACTAATTTCAAACTTCATTTAAGGTGATTAGATATGATAATTGAACATAATTTTTAAGTGGCAATTGTTAGTCCTTATTCTACCAATTGGTTAGAAGTTATATGTCTATACCCTTCAACAAAATGGCATCGTGGTGTGTAAGCATAAAATCTAACATAAGTCATAAGAGCCTTAATATTTTAGTCTATTTACCAAGAAAGTTCAAGAGAGAATTGATACTTACAACAACATATATCATTAATAGACTTCCCACACTAATTTTTAACAGGAAAACACCTTATGAGATTCTTTATGTCCATTCATGAGACTATAATCACCTTAAGACTTTTGGTTGCCTATGCTTTGCTACTAACATTGCTCCATACAAAAATAAATTTGACAAGAGAGTATATAATTGTACCTTTATTAGATATAGTGTAACACCCCATTCCCAACTGACATATGCACGTGTGTCCATCAGATACACGTGTACATGCCTGTCAGAAATGACAT
>JAOQML010000197.1:40556835-40568854 GCA_027568935.1 Erythroxylum urbanii | reverse complement strand
TTATTTAATTATTTATATCTAATTAAATATATATTATTAATAAAATTTTTCGACTATTATAATTTAAATATAATTGAAATATATATTTAAAAAATTTTAATAAAAAATTTTCCGATTGAAATATACATAATTTCCGTCGGTAATTGTCTATATAGTATATCGACGGACAATACGTTCCATTGGTAATAGGTCAGAATTTACCGACAGACAAAACGTTATCGTCGGTAACTTTACCGATCGTATTAGAAACATTCCGATGCTAAATTTACATACGGGTGAGCTACTTACTATCTGTAAATTTAGCGACGAAAAATTTCTGACGGTCGGTAACTTTTTAGTTGAAATTACCGATGGTTTATTTTATTCCGTCAGTAATTTTACTGACGGTAAAGAAACTTTCCGTCGGTAAGTTTAGCTATAACCAAATCTCCGACTTTTTTAGCCGTCGATTTATTCCGTCGGTAATGTTAGATGCCGACAAAATATTTGTCATTTCCGTTGGTATTTTTCGTCCCTAATTTACTATTTTCTTGTAGTGTATAAGGTTGAAGATTGACAAACAACCAATCATAAACCCTATCAATTATACTCCCATTTTTTACCTACTTCATTATATTATGTGATCTAAGACATATAAAGTGGATTAATTGCAAAGATGACTCCTTATCTACTAGGGCTTGATCCAAAACTATCACTTTAAAATCCCTAGTAAAAAAGGAACGTATGAAGGTGGTGAGAATCTACCTAAAGTTTCAAATGGAGAAGTATGTATGCCTGAGTGAAAGGTTGTATTATGAAGGAATTAGTCAATCTCATAGACTAAAGTATGAAAATACTTAAACAAACATGTGTGCACTTGTTAGAGAATAAGTTTACTGAACTGAACCCATATAAGAAATCAATTTGGAAAATTAGTTGTATGTTTATGAAAATTATCATTGTGATGATTGTAAAAGTGATCATTTAACTTGATGTCTCCAAATTTATCTTATATAGGGATTGTTATGTTTTGATACTACTTATGGCATATTCTAATTATAGGTAGCTCAGTCAAAAGTCATTGGATGTAGCATGAACTATGTTGAGGTAGTTGAGTGGTCATGATAAGATTCATCACCCTAAATTAATTAGGGAGAATATTCTATTGTTTTTATTATTATTGATTCAGGAAATCCTTGGCCAAGGTGGATCACGTTTTGCATATAGTTTACAATTTCATTAATTAAATCAATAGCTAATGGTGAACACTGATATGGTTGGACTTAAAACATAGTAGACATTAATTTCACGTTCTATGTCTAATCAAAACATTGTATAATAAAATAATTAAATTATATGAAAAATCATGTACGAAAGGTTAATCAAAACTACTTGGACATTCCTAAATATTTAGGGGATCATGATATATTGCTAAACGTCAATCTTGATCTATAGATATAAATTGTTTAGTTTGAGAATTCAAAATAAATTAAAAAAGTTTAATTTACCCAATCACAAATATGATTTAGGATTATAATTAGTACCTATTGCCAACATATTTGAGAATCTAATGGGTCTTAAATAAAAAATGTGTTGAAAAAAACAAAGATATTTCAATCAAGTTAGATTTGATTGTAAAGTTTAAAAAACTTTGTGATTAAATATGAGATATTTAATAAATAATGATTAATATCAAATATTAAATCTTATTTGGACATAATTGGTATTTAATTAGAACTATTTGTAATTTTAAATAAATTTTAATTTCAACTAAGTTACTAAAATATCCAAAATATATTATAAATAGGCTTAAGCTCTAATGAAACTAGCACTTCTTGTTTAACAATCTCTGTAAGAGTTACAAAGTTCTCTTAACTTGTTTTGTAGATACCGTTAGGGGTTGAACACTTAGACAACTACAGTGGTTAAGATAAACTAATTTGGAAACAGTTCGAGGAATATGACAAGAAAAGAATCAAACTTTGGAATAACATACAAATTAAGATTTACTTTTTATTATGATTTATGTGTTAATAATTTTATAAAATTAAACTAATTTTAGTTTTTAGAAAATTAAAATATGAAAAATGTTTCGTAATTATTTAAATGCGCTAGTCTTGTTAGATAGTTTAGCATATTTTTAGTATCAATGTTTGTTGAGATTGATTGTGTTTTTGAAATTTAGTTAGAGAGTATTTTGGAGTAGATTATCTTTAGACCTTGCTGTTAAATAAGATGCATATCAGCTATTTGTTTAAATGTTTGTTAGGAAATCTGCAGAGATATTGATACTGCTTGATTTTTGTAATTGATAAGCCTACTTCAACTATAAAAGACAGGCTTGTTAGTTTTTTTCTCTACATCAATGAAATCATCGTTCACTTAACTTCCTTAAAGGTTTTTCCTATTTCGCTATTGCTGCAATTTCTTTTTGGTATAGGACAACATTTGTGATATCAAGGCTAAAGAATGGCTACAATTTCAGCAACAAGTTCAACACAAAATATACCTGTATTTACAGGTTTAAACTACCAATTTTGGCGCATTAAGATAAAGACATTTCTCATCTCTCACGATTTATGGGACTTAGTGGAGAATGAATATGAAGCTCTTGAAGAAGAAGAAGGTATAAGGTTGACAACAACATAACGAAATGAGTTAAAGGAAAAATGGAAGAAAGATGCCAAAGTTCTTTCCTTCATCCAACAATCTATGGATGAAAGTATTTTTTCTAATTTTCTGAATGCAGAAATAACAAAAGAGGTTTGGGATGCACTTTAAAGAGTGTACCAAGGAGAAAACAAGTCCAATCAAGTGAAGCTGTAAGGTTTTCGTCAAGCGTTCGAGAACTTAAGCATGAAGGCTTCTGAATCAATGCAAAAATTCTTTTCAAGGGCATCTTTAATTATCAATCAAATAAGATCCCTTAGAGAAGATTTATCAGAACAAAAGGTCATGGAAAGAATACTTTGGAGTTTGCCGCTAAAGTATGAACATGTTGTCGCAATTATTAAAAAGATTTGCAAAATTATACCTTTCATGAATTGATGGGTTCACTTGAAGCACATGAGCAACGATTGAATAGGCCAACAAAAACTCCAACACAACAAGCATTCGAGTTGGAGACTAATAAACAAAAAAGGCAAGATGGTGAAGCGACTGGTCATTCTAATTATGGTCGAGGAAGATCAACACATGGTAGAGAGCGTGGCCGTGGACGAAACCATGGTCGAGGTCGAGGACAACATCATAACAATACCCAGCAACGTGAGACTAATCATGGAGGTAATAACTTTTCTTGCTCATATTATGGAAGGACTAACCATGAAGATAAGGATTGTTGGTACAAAGATGATTCAAGTGCAGGAAAAGCTACTTAATGCCATTATTGTAAGAAATATGGCCATGTTGAGAAGAATTGTTACAAAAAGACTGATGATCAAGCAAACTTCCATGAAGAAAAGAATGGAGAAAAGAATTTATTTCTTAGTTCTTTTGGTACTCCTACTAATACCATGCAGGATTTTTCGTATCTTGACAGCGGATGCAATCACATGACTGGTAACAAGGATTTTTTTATTGCTTTTGATGAATCCATAAAAACACAAGTTAGGATGGGTGACAACAACTATATTCAAGTATGTGGTATGGGGACTGTTGTTGTAATTTCAAATTCTGGGAGGAAACTTATTCATAATGTTATGTATGCTACTGGTTTGGCTCAAAACTTACTTAGTTTGGGTCAATTAATAAGAAGAGGGTATTGTGTGGTATTTGAAAATGATGAATGCAAAAGTTTTGATAAAAGAAGCATGAATTTGGTGTACTCAGTTAAAATGACTGAAAACAAGATGTTTCCGATTTGTTTATCAAGATTAAGTGTCAATGCCTTTTTTATATCATCTGATGATTGCATGGTTTGGAATAAGAGATATGGTCATCTTAAATTTGGTAGCTTGGATTTGTTGCATAAAAGGAAGATGGGTTTTGGTCTTCCTATTCTGAAAGGTGACACAAAGTTATGTGAAGCGTGTGTTTATAGGAAACATCATCGAGATAAATTTCCTACAAGTAAAGCAACAAGGGCTACAAAACCATTGATGTTAGTTCATGCTGATGTATGCAGGCCTATGCAGATTTCTTCCTTAAATGGAAGTAAGTATTTCTTGATCTTTGTAGATGATTTTTTAAGGCCAATATGGGTTTATTTCTTTAAGAAGAAATCTGAAGTTTTTGAAAACTTTAAGAATTTTAAAGCTATTGTTGAAAAAGAGAGTGGATACTATCTTATGACACTTCAAACCGATCGCGGTGGCGAATTTTTATCTACTGAATTCAAAAATTTCTGCAACTTTCATAGTATTCAACGATAAAAAATAGCTAGTAATAGACGATAATAAAATGGGGTGGTGAGAGCAAGAATAGAACTATTGTTGAAGCAACAAGGAGTATGTTAAATGAGAAAAGACTACCCAAAAAATTATAGGCTGAAGCTGTAGCTTCTGCAGTATACTTGAGCAATAGATCACCAACTTGAGCAGTTCAAGATATGACGCCATATGAAGCCTAGTATGGTACAAGACCAAATGTAAGTCATTTATGAACATTTGATTGCATTGCTTATGCTTTTATACCAGGTGAATTAAGAATGAAACTTAATGAAAAAAGTGTTAAATATATATTTCTTGGGTATAGTGATGAAACCAAAGGGTATAGGTTGTTTGATCCTGTAACTAACAAGCTAAATGTTAGTCGTGATGTTATTTTTAATGAAAGTGAAGCTTGGAAATGGGGATCTAAAGAAGAAAAGGTAGCCTATGATGAAGATTATGCACTACAAAAAACTAGAGGTCTTGCTAAAATTTATGCTTCAACAGAGGAAGCTTATGTTGTAATGGAACCTACAAGTTTTAAAGATGCAGCTGGAAGGAAAGAATGGGTGCAAGCTATGGGAGAAGAATTTGCAACTATTAAGAAGAACATGACATGGAGTTTGGTGGATTTGCCAAAAGGGAAGGAAGCAATTGGTCTTAAATGGATTTATAAATCCAAATTAAACTCTAACAAATCCTTACAATGAAACAAAGCTTGGCTAGTCGCTAAAGGCTACTCTCAAGTACCAGGTATTGATTTTACTGAAACTTTTGCACCAGTTGTTCGTTTTGATACTGTGAGAATAGTTTTAGCCTTGGCTGCTTACAATGGATGGAAGGTTCATCAGTTAGACATCAAGTCTGCACTCCTTAATGGTGATCTTTTGAAAGATGTATATGTAAAACAACCACAAGGTTTTACTGTCAAGGGAGCTGAACAAAAAGTTTACAAGCTACATAAAGCCTTATGAGGCCTGAAGCAAGTGCCAAGGGCATGGTACAACAAAATTGACTCTTAATTTTCACAACATAATTGTGAAAAAAGTGCAAGTGAGCCAACTCTTTATGTGAAGAAAGATAATGTTGATTTTCTGATTTTATGTTTGTATGTTGATGACATAATCTATAATGGGAACTCATCTCAAATGATGCAGGAATTTAAAGAATCAATGATGCAGTATTTTGAAATGTTTGACTTGGGGTTCTTGCATTATTTTCTGAATATTGAAGTGCTACAGGATTCAAATGGTAAATTTATCTCTCAAAAGAAGTATACAAGTGACTTGTTGAAAAGAGTTGGCATAGAGAATTGCAAGGCTGCAAAATCACCATTGAATGTGAATGAGAAGCTACATCTTGATGATGGTGCTAAAAGGGTGAATGAAAAACATTTCAGAAGTATTGTTGGAAGGCTTATGTATCTTACAAATACAAGACCGAATATTGTTTATAGTGTAAGTCTTATTTCAAGATTTATGCATAATCCAAGTAAGTTGCATCTTGGAGCAGCTAAGAGGATTCTTTGATACGTGCAAGGGACTTCACATTATGGCATCTGATATTCAAGAGGGAATCTTATAACTCTTACTGCATTTAGTGATAGTGATTGGGCTGCATGTGCAGACAATTGGAAGAGTACAATAAGTTATATTATTAGCCTTAGTTCAGGTGCAATTTCCTGGTCATCAAAGAAGCAACAGAATACTGCTCTTTCAAGCACAGAAGTAGAATATACAACGACTGTAACTACTGCTTGTCAAGTAGTTTGGCTGAGAAGGATCTTAAAGAATTTAAACTTAGAGGAAAAATATCCAACTAGAGTGTTTTGTGACAATACGTCAACAATTTCAATATCTAAAAATTTTGTCCAGCAAGGGAGAACAAAACATATTAAGACCAAGTTTCATTTCATTAGAGAATTGGTTGCAAAAGGAGAAGTAGAGTTAGTCTACATCAACACTGATCAACCTGTAGACATTGTTACAAAAGCTTTGCAATAGAATAAGTTCAAGAACTTTCGATTTATGATGGGTGTACAAACTCTGAATTAAAGGGGGATTGTTAGATAATTCAGAATTTTTTAATATCAATGTTTGTTGAGATTGATTGTGTTTTCGAAATTTAATTAGAGAATATTTTGGAGTAGATTATCTTCAGATCTAGCGGTTAAATTAGACGCATATAAGCTGTTTGTTTAAATGTTTGTTAGGAAATATGTAGAGATATTGATACTGCTTGATTTTTGTAACAGGTCTGATTTCTCTAACATTGCTGCCTTTCAGTAAGCTGCTGTTTGTAAGAACAAAGCTAATGCGTACTGAATTATTAAGCAGCGCTTGGACTGGTTTCTTCGCTGGTTGCTTACACTTACTATCTGGGCCCGATCACCATACTGCCACCTTGCTGCTTTGACTCCTCTTTCAATTGATCGTTCCCGAATGGAAAGTGCTCTTGTTGGAGCTTTATGGGGCTGTGGCCATGATGCTGGTCAGGTCATATTTGGTTCACTATTTTTGTTGCTGATGGATCAACTTCACATTGAAGTCATCAGAACTTGGGGCACTAGTGGGTATTACTTTACTTGTAATTGCTTCATAAGTTCCTACTCCATGTGTTGCTCTGGAAAATGGTGACTGTGATGTCAGTGTTTGCAAAGCTCTAGGCAGCCCAAGAGGAAGGAAGAAGAAGGTTGGTTTTGCTACCTTTACCACTAGTATTTTCCATGGGTTGCAACCAGATGCATTAATGATGTTCTTCTTGCACTTGCATTGCCTTCACGGTTGGCTGGTGCCGCATTTCTGATTATGTTCCTGGTTGGTACTGTTGTTGCAATGGGAAGCTATACAGTATTCATAGGCTCATGTAGAAAGGCATTGAATGATCATGTACTTGGAACAACAGAGAAACTCATTTCGGCATCCTCCATTGTTGCAATTGCGCTCGGTTTCGCTATTATCATTAGCCAATTTTTCGGATTCAACTTGTATTGATTCGTCAGACCAAGAATTTTCACCTTTGCAAGCGCAACTCTACAATTAGGAAGAGATATTTAGAAAGGAATATTCAATTTATTTGCAGCAAAAGGAATCTATGCAACATGAGGTCTAAATTAGAGGTCACATTAATGTCTTATTTTGGTTTTTAAGGTTGTAATTTCATTGTCTGAACGTTCTCTTACCATAGAATCGTAGATTATCTGTTGAAAATGCAATCTATAAACTGGGGCTATTAAATGAATCCCCAGTGTTACTGGTAGTAAAAGGCTGGCCTTCATATTTTATATAAGATTTGAAATGAAAAAAAACCAAATTCTTTCCGGGTATATTTATAGATACAAGCAAGTCCATAGCTTTACAAATGGGCAACATCATCAAGGTCATATATAAATATATATTTAAGCTATCCCTTTAGTAGAAGCAACACCAAGAAACCACAAGCACTTGTCATGGAGTTGTGTACTGTCAAAGCAGTAACGATCTTTGGCTGATGAGTAGGAGAATGGAACAAGAACAGTAGACTTGTTTAAAGTTTACAAGTGATGACGTGGCAGTGGAGGGGGAGGGGTCGACGTCCACGTCAGCACCAACTTCCCGGGATTCTCGTGGTACTTGTCGATATCGTCATCACATCAGGAGGTGGATTGCGGACCGGGGAACGTAAAATAGTGGTTCTTTTGGTGTTTTTCGTTTTTACAAAAGAAAAGGGCAAATGAGGGGAAAGTGGAAGTGGGGTCCACGGATACCACAATGTCACACGGACTAAGACAACAAGACAGAGAAAGAGAGAAGTGTACGGGCATTAGTATCAGGCGGGAAATCAGGAGGGCCCACCGTACGAGGTGTAATCTCCTCATCAGGAGTGTATTTACCATACTGCCTCCAACCCGATATCAGAAATTTGATAATTATGGATATTCCTCAGTAATTTAATTTGGAATTGGTTGCGTGGTCTATGCTTTGCTTAATGCTTAAGGCAGAGAGGAGTGGAAGATTTTACGTATTTTGTTACCACCCAGTCAGAGTATTATAGGAGGAGAGGTATAAATAAATCAATATTTTCCAGAATGGATGTACGAGTGTATCAAATTCCTGCTCATACTTAATAATTTAAAGGATGGGGGTGTGTGTCTCTGTCAATCATCATCATACTCAAATGGAGAAGACTTTGTTCTGTTCTAAAAACTTGGCTTGCCTGGATGGAAATGGAATCCGCTCTCTTTTCATTTCCCTTTCAGATTTAGATGTCCAAGCTTTACATGTACTCGCTCTAGACTTTCTCAATATAATCAACTTTATTTTTATTTTATTTTCCTAATCTTTCCTTTACGGGAGATGTGGACATGGACAGGTTATTTAGGCTGACAATTGCTTTCAACCTCTCTAGTGTCAGTGTGTCACATGTTAAAAGCCAAATCAATTGCCATGAGTCTAGTCTGTGAATAATCATATCAAATCCAAACAGACAGAAGGAAATAAACCTGAAAGAAGGGTAAAACGAAAAGGCAAGAAATCCATGAAAGCAAAAGATGCTCTTTCACTTGTTCTGTAATTCTGTTCATTGTTTGATTGTTTTGAGACCTTCAAGGCCAACAAAACTAAAGTAAACAAATACCAAAAAGTCTTTTAGTAAGTACATCACTAATCTCTGTTTGTTGCACGCACTAGATGTTTTTACACTTTTCACTTTTCCCGGAAAGCTTTGCCTCTGTCTTCAAACCATTAAAGCCTCAATGCCAGCCTTCTTTGGCGTTTGACACACTGGACAGGAATCGATAAAGGGCTCACAAGCTTTGCACGAACAAAGGTGCTTACAAGGAAGGAACAAAATACACGAATTCCTAGAGTTGCAGATTTTGCACATCATCATAGTCATACCCATACCCATCTTTTCTGCTTTCCCCTCTACCCCTTCAATGTAATCATCATGAACCAATCCCCTGTTTCTCTGCTCTGTTTCTTCTACTCGGTCCACATCACAAGAAGACTCTGCATCCTCTACCCCAATGTTGAAGCAACAAGAAGCTGCTTTTTCCCTTAGCTGTTCAATTGTGTTGTTCAGAGACACAACCATGGCTTCGTTTTCTTGTGCTGCTCTTTTCCATGCCAGATTATCCATCTCTAATCTTTTTAAACGATCTTCAAGCTCCATTTTTCTTTTAATGGCTTGTGCTATCTGCTCATCTCTTAGTTTAATATAAGGCATCAACTTCGATTCAACATTCTTGCACAACAATGCAACTTGCTGCTTTCTTTGTTTATGCAACAACAATCTCAATCTCTGATCCTGCAGACACAAGCAAAAAATTTAAAATTAATGGTATAATCAAAATTGGACCCGGAAAATCGAAAGAAAAAAAAAACTATCTTGATCATATATAACTGAATGCAAGACACTAACCTGTAATCTGATATACTGATCAATCTCCTGTATTTGCTTTTGATCGAGGGCGGCCACGGTCTGAGAAAAAGAAACTGATGGGAGGGAATTGCTGCAGGTGTTGTTGGTGGGATTGGTTGGGTTGCTTCGGAATGTAAAAGGAGCATGAAGATTGGTAGCAAAGAGAAGATTTTGATCTTTTGAAAACTGGTGGTTTTGCCACTGTTGCATGTTGCATTGTTGTTGTTGTTGTTGTTGAATCAGATGTTGTTGCAATTGCTGTTTCTGTTGCTGAACATCAAAATAGAAAGTGCTTAATCCTCCACAGCAATTCTCCATCCAATCCTGAGAACCCAATGAAGGAAACTGCGCTTGTACCGCCATAAATCTTACAAGAAACAAGAAGAAGGCGCTCACCACCAGAAAATCAAAACTCAATCAAACCCAAAACAGAAGGAGACCCTTTTATCAGATTGCCCGGCTCATCTTCAAGAATGCTTGAGAACAAAACTTGCCTTACTCTGCGGCTTGAACATAGACTGACGGTGGAGGACCGAGACAGTTGTGAGAGATGTGGGTATGTATGTGTATATATAAGGAGGAGACGTGCTGTTAATAAAGAGGAGTAATGGGTTGGAATCAATTTTCTGGAATAGGATGGAATCAATTTCCTATCAAGTAACTGAAAAAGTAGCCTCTCTCTCTCTACATAGGATGCTAGTCCTGAGTGTATTCATTCATGTAGATTTTGATTTTCCCTATAAGGTGTCCCTCATAAAAAGAGCCATTATTGTTGATTCTGCATTAAAGATAGACATGTGTTGTGTGAGACACGGTGAGCAGCGACGTACACATGCAAATTTTGTGACTAAACTAGCGGGTCAGAGATATCAGAGGCGTTTGTTTGGTATTGAATTGAATAATAACAACAAAAATATTTGGCAGATAAAGGAAAAATAAAAAGGTAAGGAATAGGAGGAGGAGATTTTTGTCAGTTTAGTCACTTGAAAAGCCTGAAGAATAGGTGCCCATAAATTGAAAACCACATCTTATACTGGTGGTATGATCATTTATTATTGTTAGACAATTATGCAGTTATTGGGGTGATAGTTGATACGGGATAGGATTAAGAAGTATTTTTTTTTAAAGTCCATTTAATAAGATCATTTGTTAGTCTTTCAACAAAAACCAGTCAGCAATTAATACGCTTGCAGAAGTCAGAACAGCAAAATCCTTCTCTCCTTAACACCAAGGAAACGTTTTCCAACAATTCAATAGTGCCTATTCTATAATTGCCACGAATTCTTACGCTGTTTTTTCATTTTAAACCATCTATAAAGGAATGTTTCTGCTAAAATATTATTCTAAAAAAAATAAATGATTCTTTAAAAAAAAGATATTTAACGGGATAATATATATGTCAAAGTTGTTGAATTCCGTATCAAATGGTAAGGAAATAGTTATATATATAGATATGCGCTTGCTTCATGTCAAATTTTCAAGCAACTGCGACATCCCTTGTCAATCTCGTCGACATTGGGTTTAAATTGTCAAAATCTGAACAGAACCAGAAAGATTTTAGTTGACGGGGTTCCAGAAATATTTTAGTTGACAGGTTTAATCTTTTGCAATGACAGTTAATGATCTTTTTTCTTTTTTTCCAAATTAGTGACCGGACCGGAGGGTCAAAACTCAAACTTGGCAATTGCTTTGTCCCTGTCAAATCTAACCCATTCCATACGTGAAGTATTCTCAGACCTTTGCATGTGGCCAGAACCGAAACAACCTTCACAAGATAAGAAATCGAAGACCAATTTCATTCATCTCCATCTCCATAGATACGTGGACGTGGGGTTCAAGCGAAGGCGATAGATTGCCTATCCTCTTAGCTGATAATAAACCACATACTGATACTAGACATTTCTTGTAATCTGACAGCTTGAAAGCTGACCTCCAACTCTTCGATGCCAACATATTCACTTTCTATTAAACTATAATCAAAATGATACGTAAGTTTCTGAATGGTACTCTCTCTTCAAAGAAATTGAAAGGCTTTTTGATATAGAATTAAAAAGTGAGTTAAACTGAATTTATTGTGAAACTAAAATTATATGATCCAAAAGTAGAGTACTTCTTTGATAAAAAAATAAAAATAACTAATGGATTTATTGAAATCCAATAACATGTTAGATTCTAATACTTAACTATGTTTTAATAGTTCCAATCTTTAATTACATATAAATAGTAAAAAAAATATCTGTGAAATATAATTGCTTGAGAATTTTAGATCC
>JAOQML010000197.1:40525576-40544817 GCA_027568935.1 Erythroxylum urbanii | reverse complement strand
TTATTACTCCACTTGTTGTATACTTTCAAGTGAAGCAACTTTATTAAAAACGACAACTTTGAAAAGTTTGTACATCCGAGGTACAACTCTTCAGTTGCTTTACTCAACAATTCATGAAAGATGCCTATAATAGAATCTCTGAAGCCTATAGGAGGACTCCTTCCATCCTGATCAATTGGATAATCATTTAAGAAAGTACCCACATCATGAAGCAAATCTTGCATGCCATCATCCTCCTCATCTCCATCACCTTCATTAATATCATTGCCCGTCCCATTAATGTCTACATTTGCAGCATCAAGCCTTTCTTCCCTAGAGATAAATATGTATTCTGGAAATTCACCATGTAAAACCTAGCGAGTGTATGATTGGTCTATGCCGAATTGCATTAAATGGTCAAAAACATTCATCTGAGACCTCATATAACAATTCATGCAAAATGCACAAGGGTATGGAATTTCGCAATCTTTGCCCTTTTTTTTAGCCACAAAATTCATAAATATTCTCACTCCATCAATGTATTCACGGGAAATCCTAACACTGTTCATCCAACTCTTATATATAGAGCAAAAAATACCTCTTAATTAAATATAAGAATGAGAACATTATGGCAAATCAACCAGACTCAAACACAATATTTATAGTAAATAGTTATAATATATGAAAAATCTATAAGGAACTGCCGCATTTCAGCACCTGCTGGTGCTGCCTGAAGCACCTGCAGGTGCCTTGCCGGCACCACCACGTCCTGTTGTAGGCAGCACCAGTTTTACTGCACTAGCAGGTGCTGCATAATGCACCACCTGCTGGTGCGTTGCAGCAAGCACCGCGAGTAGTAATGAGAGTCGTAGATAAAGAGTTCTAAGAAGTCCAACTAGCTATAAGAGTCGTAGATAAAGAAAGGCCTAAACCATTGTTTAATGACTTAGAAAAAATAAAAGAAGGAAGATTTTGATAAATACATAATCCAAGCTAAAACATTTGCAGAAAAATTAGCTTTCCTCTACACATACTAATATGTAGATTTTGTATTATTATTTCATAAACTATATGGAGAACTAGGGAGAGAGTAATCAAAAATCAAACTCACACAACAAACTTAAGAAACACATCATAAACACCATGAAAAAGTATTTGAGAGGTAACTCTTAACTTCATTTAACTCGTCAACAAATTTACACATTGGGTATTTATGCATACAAAAAAGTCATAAAACAAATTTCCCACTTTCAAAGACTCTTACTCGTATGCTTAATGAGGTAGTTAGACACTTTTCATCAAAGGTCTCAATAAATAGAAACATATAATCACCTAATACACAATAGCTCTGTAATTCATACATCAACTCTTGGCAATTTATTTACTGTATTATTTATCTAATACTTTAGTGGAATTGCATAGAGCAAAATATGGCATTTCATAGAGCAAATTCAATAGCTATAATATGAATGAAAACAAACCAATTAACAATCCAACAACTTGATACTTATAAGTTAGCATACCTGCTTCTTGTTTTCCAATGGCTCCTCCAACTATCTCCTCCTCACAACTGGAAATAGTATATGTCATAAAGCAAGATAAATTAAAACTAAACTTCAGCAATTAAATGTATAAAATCTTATGAACAGACATTGTTCAGTATAGTAAATGTCACAAAAGGAACCTATTTCGGGCGACTCAATTTTGGCCGAATTAATTTTAGCTGAAACCAATTTTGGGTGGGAAGAAGGCAGAGAGAAGAAACCAAAGAAGAAGAAACGTCAAAGAAGAAATCAGCAAAATGGTGGGAAATGAACGCGTGAGAAGAAAATGTTACTTTTCAATAATGATAAAATGAAATCGTTTTATCATTACTTAAATATTAATTAAACAAAAGGCAAAGGCCAACATTGGCATTTTATTCAACAAAACGTCGTGGTTTATATTTTGTGACGTTTTAATAAAAAAATGTCGCAAAAAGTGTTACACATTCGTGACGTTTTCATAAAACGTTATGAAAAGTTTGAACTTTTTGTGACGTTTTTTAACTGCCATGAAGGTCTTCACATTCATGATAAAACGTCGCTGATTGTGTTGTTTTCTTGTAGTGTCTCATCACTATCAAGGCCTCCATATGTTGTGAACTTGCCTACCTATCTTCCTTGTTCTTGTGTCGATTTTCCTCTTTTAAGATAACAACTACAACATCATCGAAGACTAGAACATCTATAAGGATATTATTTGTGAAGTTGATATGAGTTGATCATAAGAATCAGGTAAACTTTGAAGTAGAGGCTCAACACGCTCATTTGGCTTTATTTTACAGCCCAACGAAGTGAGTTGAGAGAAAAGAGTATTCAAGTTATTGATGTGCCCTATCATTGTAGTAGATTCGACCATACGAAGAGTATAAAGTTTCCTCTTAAGGAAAATTTTGTTGTGCAGTGATTTGACCTCATAAAATTTTGTGAAATGACCCCAAATCTCCTTTACTGTCTTCTTCTATTCTGTGCTTGACAATACCCCATTTGTCAGTGCCAAATGAAGATTTGCAATAACATTGTCATGAATCTCATTTCACTTATTATCATCTATGAATGTTGTTGGCCTTTCGTTGATGGTCGTTAGATAGTTATCTTTTCTCAAGATAGCCTTCATCTTCAACTTCCACAATGAGAAATTACTTCCATTGAACTTTTCAATATCAAATTTTGTTGTCATTGCTTCTATCACGAACAACACTTTACTCATATTATTTCAACTGAATAGTACCCATATGTATGAATAGCACCATACCCATAAGTATGAATAGTACCGTATACGTGAATAGTTCCTAGTTGCTACAACTAAGCTACATCTACTACAATGTTAATTTAAAAATAAATGTATGAACAGTTGTTACCTTTCTTAGTTACTACTTTACTATTCATTAACTTTCACCGTTGCCACTTGAAAATCAAACAGATTGCACCAAAAAATTCATTGTATTTTTCTTAACACGCTTTGATACCACTTGTTGAGAAAATTAATCGGATTAGAACAAGTTCACAGCTAAATAGGACTGAAAGGAATAGTAATGAAGAAATAAACACACTGATTTTACGTGAAAAAATCTCAAATAAATTAGGATAAAAACTATGATCAAAAAGAAGATATTTCACTATGAAAATTTAGGAGTTACAATCTCTTTTTATTTTTCAAAGAAAAACACTTAAATCTCTCAAGAAAAAAGAGAAACACTCTCTAAAGGAATTAAGGATTTTTTTAGAACGAATGATATGCAAATGAACCGGGGAGACTTATTTATAGACCTCCCTCACACGGTTTTGGCCTCTCTCACGTGGCTTGGACAAATAACAATCCAAGCCACAAATGTTACAACTGCAATTGTTGAATTTCTAGTAGCATTAATTGTTGTAATTGTTCAAGCCTTAGTTGTTGATCACTGCCACCGCCTATCATTCCAACAAAAGTAAACCAGCCCGCAAAAGACTCCCTACTTTGTCAGAGTACGAGAGGAAGGTATCAATCGTACACAACTTTTCTTTTGTATTTTTATAAAGAGATTATTTTTGTGATTTGAATGTGTAACTTTCTGGTCAAAAAGGAATAATCTTATTAGTACTGAGTGAAAAAGAGGTATGGTAATCCACAATCCTGGATATATGGTATCTTTGACAATTTCATTTATATCCTATGTGCGCCCCATGCTAAACATCAAACTTGAAATTTTTTTTAGTTTTCTACTATTTGTAGACATGGAAAACAGATTTAAGTTATTTTTTGGTATAATGAAAATAAAACCAATCGTAGATGGATGTACTTACGTTAGACCAATTCCAAGTAAATCATTAAAGATAACTATAATTGATAAAAAGGTAAAGGAAGTTTTTATTTGTGAAAACGACGTGTAGGTGGTTTTTTCATGGTGCATCTAAATTATAACATTGGAAATAGATGGTGGGTGGATTGTGGGACTGGTATGGTCTTAACTCATTGCTCAAAAAGGGAACCAACTTTTCTGTATATAGATCAATCTATGGTAGTCAGCTCTCATTGGCTGTCCCTGACATCAAATCAATTTTCTAGTCTTGAATTGTTTTCTTACCGACTTATGTTAACTATTTATCATTCAATCCCTGCAATGAATGGATTCTGGCTACAACTTTCATCAGATACTACCGTATATCTGTTTGATGTGGGGAAGTTAACTACTGCATTGAATGTATTTAAGTGGTCATATGTGAGTCCTTCACTCAGTTTAAACCATTTGGTCCAATGAGTTGGCGTAATAAGGTGGTTTGACGCCTTCTGAATTTTGTAGTTGAGGCCTGCGCAAGAAATACTTCTCTATCTCTTCTATGGGCAAATATTTCATTATTTGTATATTTCAGATACATCAACAGTTCCTGTGCAGCTTGAAGAATCTAATTAGACGAAGTTTTCTGCCGTGATCTCATTCCCAAGCATACAATTCTACATAGTCTGAGTTGGATCCTACTAATTCAAGGATTAGGGAGAAGCTGTTGGAGTTAGATGCCAATAGAGGTGGTAAATTCGACTTGATTCGGCCTGAAATTAACGGTCCATATTTGAATTGACTAATCAAAATTAAGTTTAGGTTGATGGTCGGTCCTCTTGAATTATTCCCTCATCGAACAAAAAATGAGCCATGGTTCATTTCGAGTGCCTTCAGGTGTGGCTATCGTGGTAATGATGAATGATGAACTTGCATTAATACAGATCCAGATGGGTTCATTTCAATCTTTACGGTGTAATAAGCGGTATGTACTAATAAAAACCCTCTTTTGCTGTGTGACATTGCTATAGTTACGGCATAACGGTTTAACTGATACTGCAAGGTGTGCTGGTTGGTGATTATTTCATAGCCCGTGAATGTTGCGCTGTAGATGAGAAGCCAGTCGATCTTGCTACAATCCTAATATTACGGGGAGGGGAAATATATACATGCGTATAAGATTCAGAATTGTTGGTAAAGGAGAAACCCTTGCACGATGTAGGGGAATCGTGACACACTATTTTTTATAAGGTTGCAAGCCACTATTCATACAAAGCGGCCTGGGGTCATCTTGCCTCTGCTAGACAAGACTTCATACTTGATACATTCAGCTTTAAAATAATGAACCATGAAAATGTCCTGAAACACTTTTTTTTTCAATATCATCTAAAGTGACGGACCAAGGAATTCCTAAAGATAAAACAAGGCTCACGCATGATTATTGTCTAGCTCCATCTCGTAGACTTGTTAACAATTTTACATTCCAATGGTCAAAACAAATCTTTACATCTCAAAAGCTTAAGAAGATTTAATTCTAGCACACCACCAAGCCCTTGAAAGAAGACAGCAAGCACTAAATACCTGCCATTCATCTACACTTTGAATTTTTTCTTTAGATCATTTTAAACCCACAGGGCGAAAAATCATTTACAATGAGAAGTAACATGAAGGTTGGGACGAACAAAACAATTCATGAAGTTAAGCATTCAAGTGACAAATTTTGGCCAAGTCGTTTGAAAACTTTTAAGTGCTTTGTAGATAAATTGAATGTCTTAGGTTCCATGGGGCAATTCACCACCAAGGGTAGCTCTTTAGGCAAAGCAATGCCTGCCCTTTCAAAAAATACGAAATACAATTTGCAATATATTTTGAATGAAGGTTTAATACTTATAGCAGTTCACTCAAGAATCCCACAATTAATGAAACATCAAAGATGTCCCCACCCTTTCCCCACCCTTTCCAGCAGCCAAGAACGTATAATTCCTAGAAAAAGAGAAAAATTTCACAAACACAGGCAAAAGCACGAATAAAAACAAAAGAAAATAATATTAGGCACAACTAATAGAAAGCAATAACAAAAGAAGGTAACCAAGACATACATTGGACAGCCACATAATAACTAAGATTCTGTACATGATAGGAAAGGTGTCCAAGCTTTATAAATTCCAGTGGAGCTTCAAGAAAGGGATGGTGTTGGACCAGATACTAGCTACAGGTCCATCAAGTTTCCACCTTACAGAGCAGCTAACAGCCAACTAAGGTTAAGTTTAATCTTAATACACATCCGATTCTAAGAACCCAATCCCTAACTACAAAAAGTGAAGAGGGGATAGAAGATAAACCAACCAAACCCGAGTAGAAAGTTGAAGAAGTTGATGATGGTGCGATTAGCTTATTAGAATACATTAAGAGCCATCACAAAGAACATAATACTCAGCCAGCTGTTGCTGCATGAGCCCCTTCTACAGGATAAACACAAGAGTACAAGTTATAAATTGACAAGGAATTAGTTGTAAGAAACTCAAATTGAATCTGAGATGCAAACTGATAGTGTCAGCTGAAAGACGAATCAAGAGCCAATTCAAAACAATAGGTTTATCAAGCAAACGAGGATTAACAGCTGAAAGTGAAGACAGACTAAGTTCAAAAGGATGAATATATAGAATAACCTCTTTGCGCCAGAATAGTTTAATTATAGCACATTCTTCTTGGAAATGGCAAATATTGCAGTCTACCAATCAAACCTATAACAGAATGAGTTTAAGCTTTACATGCTACCAATTGAACCTATAATGGATAGCAGAATCCAGTAAGCCTAATATCACAAGTTTCCCATTTATCATTTTCAATTTCGGATAAAAGATAATTGAGGCCACCATCAAATCATATGCTGACAACATACTTAAGAGTTCAGAACCATTACCTCATGGAACATGACATAGGTAGAGAGAGAAGTAACAAAAGTGATTTACCAAGCATTGACATAACGATTGAAGTATTTATGGTCATTTCAAAATACATTTTAAGAAGTCAAAGTACGCATGCATTAATAGAACAACTGATTTTTGTCATATGTACAGTTTACTTTCAATAAGCTAGTTGACTCTTGAACTACATTGTTCTCATCTTATTCTAAAGAATTAAATTTGCTAAATGGATAATGACAATGTTACAGTTTACCTTTCCTCTTACTTGTGCCTGAATAACTGCCATTTGTCATTACATTCCCTAATCCACAACCAGGGAGTTCCTTAGTAGCTGAGTTCTGACTAGCCATACAGTTGAGATTATCAAAATCACAACCTCTTGTTTCATTCAATATTGCTCCTTGACTTTTGTCATCAACTCCTGGATGTAGACAATAGACTTGGTCATTGCAGTCCATATTACAAGGATTCATCACATAAGCACCAGGCGGATTTGAACTGGCCAAATTCACATTGTTAACAGGCTTCTGATATGGAAAAGATCCAAGCTCCCCTTCAATTCTGCCCCGAATGTCCACAAGCAAACACTTGAGCCTCGCAATCTCTGCCTCCAATGCAGCCTGACCTTGCAACCTCTTGAGCAGCTGCTGGTTCAAAGCCCTCAATTTCACAACTTCATCCTCCAAAGATGCAGCCCTTGCTTTCTTCTTCTCCCTGTACTTGCGGACTGCCTCCCTATTCCCTGTTGGCCTTTTCTTGCACTTGTTCTCAGTTGATTCTGCAGTATCGTCATCAGCTGCATTTTCCTCAGTTGGCGCAGACACAATTTTGGTATGCACATGAAAGCAAGTGTGTGTATGGGAGAAATCAGGACCCGGTGGATTACATGTATGAGTGTGAGTACAAGCATGAGTGTCCTTCAGTAGTTCCTCAAAGAAACTATCCATCGAGCAACTGCTAGGAATTTCACCCATGTTCTGGCTCGGGAAAACTTCTTGATTTGAGAAATCCACTTCACCGTCGTCCATCATGCAACGGCCGACACAAAAATCTGTAAGACAAGTTCAGATTTTGATGCTCACCTAGATGATAATTCGATTCAAATCTAAGATCTTGCAAAAAATTACCAATACCAGAATTTCAGCCTAGGAATTCGTGCTGCTTAGCTGCAAAAATGGGGCTTTAAGTAAGTATATAAATAACAAGCAAAAACACAGACAATTGACACTATAAATCTACTAAAGACCCCAACATGATATCGAAAAACACAAAAACGAAACAAGTAATTAAACTAAAAGATGAAAATTTCCAAAACATGAAAATGCAAATAGCAACCAGAAGATTCAAATTAAAATGGAAAAAGTCAGAAGCTTACCAGGCAAACACAATTCAACTTCTGGAAATTAAGAAACATTTGAATGAAGTTTAGATTATTTGTCAAGAAAAAAGGAAATAGAAGAATTGACACAGAATCCATACACGAAACAATCATGCACTCCAAATTGAAACCCTAGACAGCGAGAGCCAAGATCAAAGAAAATGAAAACCTTAAAAAGGCTTTCTAAAGCAAACCTTTAAGGTGATGACCAATTGCAAGCGAAACAGTGACAATGAACGTATTCCACAAATTAGATTAGGAAAGAAGCTTTCCTCCATGGGTCAATATATTAGCCCGACATAGCATTCAATTTAAGGTACTTGAAGGACGTCAACGTAAATTTTAAAAGTTCCTGGGAAGTTACGTGACAACTACACTCTACTTACGTCGCCTGTCTGCTTTAATTACGACGTTACTCGTATATTCTATTAAATCTCGTTCACATATTTATGTTAATTCTACATAAATATATGGATCAGATTTAATAAAATAAAAAATTTAAAATTGAAAATTTGATGAACTAATATAAATATACAGATGAGATTTAATTGAATATGATTGAAATAGAATAATTGAAACAGAACATTTAATTAAAAATTGAAATTGCAATCATCGTGCATATATTATATAATTTGATTATTGTGTAATATATAATAATATTTATCAATTAAATAATTTTATGTATATGTTAAAAACGAGTTTTTAAAATATATTTTTGTTATCTATTTTATGAACATACGTTAAAATATAACCTTATGCAGTGAATTGACTATGAACAAATAATTGTCTTATCATAATTAGTTTTAGATCCTAATGATTAAAAGCCAAAAAAGATTAAATCTAATTTGAATGAATTTTAAACCTAGAAAGATAATTCAATATGTATTATGTATTCACCCATCAAAATGTTTTCCACATCACCTTAGATGTTCAACTAAGTTTAGGAAACTAAAACTGTACATGTAAATAAGCAGCAACAGTTATCTGTTTTCATACATGATCAAGAAAAGTTGGCTAAGGATCAAATCTTCTGTACTTATAACTTTGTACCAAATCTGTTCCAGAGCATTTCATGTATACATTTTTTTTTTTGGTGTAAATGGGATGGTCTGTGTAGAGTTGATACAGGGATACGGGACAGAGGATTTGAGGGGTTGTGCAAGAGGTCGATAACCATGTGTTGTAGAGTTATCAAAGGTAAGTACGGTTGGTTTACATGGAGTATTTGTCACTGTATGTCTATTTCCATCGTTTCTGTGAAACGTTTTCTTTTCCTAGACTCCTAGACCTTGTTTTGACGTTGCTATGTTCTTGGATTGCTCGACTTTGAACGCACAGATGAGGAAAGAATCGACTATTCGACTTATAAGAAGGAACGGAAGAGAAAGTGGGAAAAGGAGGAAGAACTCGAACGCTATAATCACCATAAGAGGCGTAGGATATCACATCATAGACGCAGACAAAAGGACAGGGTACGGGAAAGCAATGGTTCGGATGTCAGGAGACGCCGAGTTGCTGAAGGGTACGGCAAATATGCAGTCTCTGAACGTGGGCGTGATTCTTTTGGCAATAAATACATTTTAAATGAGAAAAGTAGTGGGTGGGCTCCTGTGAGTTGCCGTAATAATGGCGAGTGACTGTGTACTAATTCATGGCTTCTCATGAGCATCCGCTAGTCGGTTTATGTTGTATTCTTACATGCATGTGTTGATATAACGATTTTATTACCTGGACAAGAAGAGGAAGAGTTGGAGGACGGAGAAATCCCACGGGAAGTAGGAATTATGTTACCAACAAAAGAAGAAGAAGAGTTGGTGGAGGGAGAAGTATCAGAGGAAAGGTGTAGTTGTGAAACGCACGAATCATCCTATAGTTTTGGAAGTAATGGCCGGAAATCAAACACCAAGTCCGAACGTCTGCGTGAGTCTTCTAACAGTACCCTCAATGTTATCATGAAAAAGTTGGAATGCTGCCCTGAAAGTTGCCATGAATACAATGGTAAGTGGTTCATCTGAATAATTCACGACTGTATGTCTGGCTTTTCCATGCGATAACTGATACAATAACATGTCCTTGGTCCAGGTGGCATCCGATGGGACTATATTGCATCAAGAAAGCATGAGGATCAGGATTTGCTACTCAGGAAAGCATTCTTTTCTAAGAAGATGGACTTTGTTGCACGTGAATTGGCTCATCTTCTCAGTGAAGAGCCTTTCAATTCTGTTGAAGTGAAGTGCAATATTACAGCGGTAGAAGTGGAAGTTCCTAGCAAAGAGTTATGCCAAGAAAAGAAACATACAATTATATCATGCTGCCATGGAAGTGAACAGCTGGACGTAGTGTCTGAATGTGGAGAACAACTAGAGAATTATGTTAGCCCTGCCAAGGACAAGGAGAGCAGCGTTTTGGAGTTTGAAGATCAAGAATTCTCCTCTGAAACAGTGTCCACGACGTCATCTGAGACTTGCATAGTTGAACTACCAAATGGAGTGGCGCACGAAGTATCACAATATCAACAACTTTTTGAGAACTGGGTTCCCCCTGTCATGGATTGTACACATCTGGAGTCTGAAGATCTAGAGTGGCTCTTTGAGACAAAGTTCGTGAGAGCACCTGGGACTCGCACGGTTGAAATAGCTAATGCCAAGACCGAGAAGCTGTCCAATTTAACTTCCACCTTTATTCCAAGAGCTCAGTATTTGCCCCATGCTGAAATGAATGCCTTGCTATTTACTGTACCTTTCTGAATAGTTATCAGAATACAGGAACTTCTAGATTTTTTTTCTGTAGTGTTCAATTTCAGCAACACTTTTACTGTATCCTATTCGTAATCAAAATACAATGTTACACTTGTTGGGTCATAAACTAGTTTCTACCTTATGTACGGATGTCTTGGCTACAGAAAAATGATTAAAAGGTTATTGCATGTTTGTTTTTGGCTGCAGCCTTTATTTGCAAATACAAGTAAGAGGTTCAAGTATTCAAGAGAGTGGAAAGAAACTAATCAAAGCTTGAGGACCGACTCCACCTTCTTTGCAAGTAACCTTCCCAAGAGATACCATTTCCTTGCTCCAAGCTACTCAGAGATGTATCATCGTCGATATCAAGCAAAGCAACGCTCATATGTAATTCGGCACTAGAATTTGGATAAACTTCATCATCGTCTTCACCCTGCATTTCCATATCCTCAGGATACTTGTTATTTGGGTTCATGCACTTCTCCCCACAATTACCCTCTCTTAGGAGCTTTTGTATCTGAAACATTATATGTAAAGGATACCGTTAAACTAAAACAAATGAATAATCAAATAAATTAACTCCTTCTAAGAGCACAGGTGGGGATGTAATCGACCATTAAAATTTATTTTTGAAGCAAGGTACCTCAATCATTTTGGGACGACGAGTAGCAGATCTTGTGATACAGAGTTTTGCTGCAAGAACCATTCTCTGCACCTCAACCTCATCAATGTTGCCTTCCAAATTTGGATCTAATATGCCTTTTGTATTGCCACTTTCTATTAGTGGCTTTGCCTGAATTCACAAATCTGTAAGTTAGGAACAAAATGCCATTAGAGTTGAATAATTCTAATAATCGGAGAGGCTCTTACCCACATAACCAAGCTCTCTTGATCCTTGGGATACTCAGAGGCAATCGATTTTCTTCCTGATAATAACTCAAGTAGAACAACGCCAAAGGCATACACATCAATCTTGTCGCTCACTTTTCCATACATGAAATATTCGGGAGCAAGATAGCCAAACGTTCCGACCACGTCATCCTCGGTTGCAAAAGATGATGTTGATGGTCCCCATATTGCAAGCCCGAAATCAGATAACTGTGACTCATAAGCAACTATAAGTCATGTTATAACTTCAGAACAAATTTCGCTTTCAAAATGGTGTAACTATCATCTGCATTAGTTACCTGTGGCTCAAAATTTTCGGATAGAAGAATGTTTGAAGACTTGACATCTCTGTGAATCACAGGCCGAGGACATTCATTATGTAGGTAATTCAGAGCATCGGCAATTTTTAAAGCTATGTTATATCTCACTTCCCACGACAGGAACCGAGAGTTGCCTTCGTTTCCATCAACACCTATTATGAAATATTTGACTACTTGATAATCCTTTCAAGTTTTTTGCAAAACACTGTTATACATACATCTTAAACGAACTTTACCATGTAGATTTTGCTCTAAACTTCCTTTAGAGAACAAGTTATAAATGGAGATGAGTTCATTATCTTTCAGGCATATCCCCAGAAGAGGTGTGATGTGTTTGTGTTTCAATGAGGAGAGGATACCAACTTCCTGGGAAAAGTCTTTTCTTGCTATTTGTGACGATTTCTGAATTTTTACTGCCACTGGCTTGCCATCTGGAAGAATTCCCTTATACACTTTGTTGCATCCTCCTTTTCCGATCAAATTCCCTGCCATGAGATAAGAGTCGCATCAGATAACAGAATCAAGGATAAATGGATTAAATTACATGAAGGTTCACGGTAATAACCTGAAAAGAATTCAGAAGTTGCAGCTTTCAGGATCTCATAATTGAACCATTTGCAAGTGGAAGACTTTGTTTTGAGCAGATTCGCCAAGTTATTTTCCAGTTCACCTACAGCCGACAAACCAATTCTACTGCTCTTCTCCATTAAGCTGCTTCTCAAACTTTGGGGACTTTGCTGTGGGGAACGATTCGGCAAGTTCATTACCCACTGCACCACAGACAATTGTCTAGACCGCAGCGCCTTTGGAACATCAATACTTGGTATTCGGAGAAGTGGCCAACCAGGCCTCTGATCCAAAATATCCTCTGCAAACACAGAAAATCTCTTTTTACGTTCACAAGCAAGGCTTGAAGTTTCATCCCTGAAGTCTTCACTTCCAATTCTTGTTACTACATCGAAACTTGATATTTCAGTGTCTGCCTCAGAATCACCGAACTCAGAATGGACTTCTCTCCATATGGGATTCCCATTTTGATTGAAACTAGGTTTTGGATCTCCGCAGAGGCCTGACATAATTGGAAGTTATATTATTTCTCTTGTAGAACTAAGAAACGGGGTCTTGTTTCAAACATAAATACCAAACCTGTTAGTTGGTTATGGTTACACCTCCTGAACACAATTTTCCCCTTGTGGATGGCCAAAACATCTGTTGTTGGAGGCAATCTCTTAGCACAATAATGAGCTGTGGAGCCCCAACAACTGAAAATAACATGTGTTTAGCCAAATCACGAGGGAATAAAGAAACAAGACTAAAGCAGAGCTCGATTGTATAGCTGCACATACACTACAGCATTTCGGTTGTTGATCCCTACTAGTACAGCCACAGCAGAATGGTTCTTCACCTCTCTGACCAGAGTTTTCCGGAATGAAATCCCTCTGGAAATCTGACCTGTGAGCTCTACCTGAGCACAAAAGGCTATTAATTACCTACACAACTTCTAATAGGCGAGAAATGGAATCGAGTTTTTAGTAATTAACCTTCTTCAGGGAACAAAGTGCACCATATACTTCTAGGTAACTATCCAGCAAGGGCTTGACTTTGACAAAATGGCCTGGTCAAAAGAATTGTGATGAAAAGAAAAGAAAAACAGGAATTGAAAATGTTTAGCTCAAATTATCCCTGGGAAAGTCACGTTTGGGACGTTGAAAACATTACCTGAACTTCGACAAACATGAACTGCAATTACACAATCTCCTGGTTCAGCCACCTTCACAAGAGCCCAGCTAAGCAGCTCTCTACTATGGCCATCAATTTGTATTCCCACTATAATGATCCTCTTCTCAATAGGCTTTGCTGTTTTCTCCTCCGGCATCTTCTTCTTGATATCACTATCAAATATCAAACCACTATAACTTCTAATCTTCCTGGAACGGCAAAAGGTCTGCAAATTTCCACTTCCTGAACTGATCATTCTATTTTAACTCTCTGCAATTAAGGAACTAAACACTGTTAGAGCAGCTAAAACTAGAAATCCCATAAACTAATACCCCACTACACCCTATCAATCACTTTTTGCTGGCACTCGTTGTTTATAATAGCTACCCATTAATACATACCCCTGAAAGATTTCAAATTTGAAAAGGTTAATTCAGTCTGACCAGAATTATCATTCCCACCATAGAAATAAAGCTAACATAAATACCCATAAGAGCCAAAGAAAAAAAAGTAAAATATGGGAGAATCATGCATAAGATAAACAAGCCAAGACAAAAGAATGGGACGTGTTCCTAACGTTGTTTACCGTCTGGCTTGGGAGGTCCAGAAGGCATTTAAAACGAAATTGCCGCCAAACATCACCACCCCACCTAATGCAACTAACTTCACGAATTCATATAACAAATCAAGAGTAAACAATAGCTGAAGAGACCATTAATGAACTCAAAAGAGGGTCTTGGTTTGAGGAGATTAGTTTAAGCGAAAGGGTTCTGTTAAAAAAAGACAAGAAGAGGAAAATGACTATTACAAACGAAAAAAGACAACAAAAGAGAATGAAAGTGTCGGCAAAGAGGAGCATTCCCGAGAAAAGTGGCTAATGGCAAAGAATTTGTGATTAAGGAAAGAAAAAGCAAAGTTGGTTTTCTAGTTACACTTCTGATTTCTGTGCAAATTCAAAACTCGTTCTTGTTCATTCCTGGGATTTGAGGTTGTTAAAAACCGGTAATTTCGCGGGAGGCCCTGATATGCGTTCATCCTTACGTAGGTGTATTTCCGATTATTTCGGGTAGGAGAGTACCTCAGCCACATGCTGCATTTGTATGCAATAGTGTCACACCAACACAAGTCCAAGTCCAAATAGGTTTACAATATACCCACAATTCGAGATTATCATACTGAAACGAAGTTGCTTGTATTTTAATGGAATGAAAAATTCGAATTTATCAGTTAAAAAAAGAAAGTTGAATTGTTTAATGAGTATGAAACTTCAATTCCTAATTACTCCATTTATTTTTGTTTATGTTTCTCGGGATACTGCTCAACTTGCTCAGTTAGATGGAGAAACGAGGATGTCTGTATTTGGGTTTCTTTTCCACAAACTAAACGTGCTTCCACATAGATTTGCAGACGCAGAATATAGTACAGGGACAACTGGAACAGATTGGTTAACATTTCACCATCGTCATGATGCCTTATTGCCATCATCTGTAAAAGAATTAAGAGGCCCATCTGCAACGTGATCAAAAGATTTCGAAGAACATCTTGGTCGATTCGGGATTTTGAGGTTAAAAGTTACGTTGTTTTGGTTGAGGACAAAGGACGTCGATTCCTTTTTTTTTTAACCATAAGCTTAATGCTAATATCGTGGTAACAAATATCTGCAAATAAAATTTTAATGTGTTAAAATTAGTTATGTATCCTTTTAAATTTTTTAGAGTTCAAATATTTTTTAAATTTATTATTAAATCTTGTTTACGTATAAAAAAACTGTTAACATCAAAAATTTATAAATAACTTTAGTATTGATGCAATTTATTTTAAGTGTTCCTGATATTGACTAATTCTTGTTTATATTCCACATTAATTCCGAATTGATTATCTCATGAAGCATAGGATGGATTAACCATAGCCATTTTAACCATGCAACCAAGGGCCACCCCTGTCATGAAGCTGAGCAAAAAAACCTCCGGTATTGATCAAGAGCATTATCTTTAACTAAATAATTCTTGTCCCTTAAGTTGCTTCTCTTCTCTTCGACCAATTTAAAATTTGTAGAAACGGGGTCCTGAAAGAGCCACGGACGCATCTTGTTTCGAAGCCGAAAGAGAAAAAGACTGGCGTGGAACAATTGTGCAGCAAATTAGATAATTATTTAAACTTGTAAATTACTACTTTATGTAGTTGATGATACATATTCAAACTATGACCATTACAAAGGTGGCTACTTTGACCATCTGTAGTAATATTTTAATTTTCATGCATAATTCCTTGTCATGATCTTTTGGCTATTATTATAATATGTGGTATTATCATCATCGCTTACTTCAAATGCTTTTTCTGGTATCCTAGTGATCTCGTCTTTGCTTTTTGGTTTTTTTTTTATATAATTGGGCACAAATGCTTCCATCTTTTATCGAGGAACCAAAAAAGTAAGCAAAAGAAATGGAGGGATTTTCTTGCTTGGTAACATCGTGACGAGCCTACGAGAAAAAGATTACAAGAAAAAGTTAGATGTGATTATACGGTATCAAGACCAGTCCTCATTATGTATGTCTGAGAGTTACTGATAGATATATGGCTTTCACACTGAACACGTGGGCAATGAACCTGGTGAACTTCTTGATAAGGTAATTATCTATTAAGGTTCACAAGGTTGTAAAAGCATAAGTTCCAAAATAGTAACAAATAGATCGCAAACTAGTAACAGATGCATATATAGATAAATAATAAAAATTAAATTTAGAAAATCTCTCTTGTTAGTCAAATGTCTACATAAGGGAACGTGGATGCACATCAGCAAATCAGTGTTAGTTGGAGGTTTGGAAATATGAGATTTAATGTGTGCTTGGATGGTACAATGTACATACAAATTGTACATTTTATTCTATTAAAATATCATAGAAGCTATATATACCTTGCTTTCCTTCTGAGGATAGGTCATTACTTGAGCATCTAAGAGTAAATAAACAAACTAACCATTCTTTTATAATTCGCAGGAACAAGAAGTTGTTTGGGATAGAGTGAGGCAGGTAATTTAATGGAGAGTTATATTATTGGACCCATGTATTGTTAGGAGAATAACAGTGAGCTAAAGTGTGGCCTACTTTATTCCAAATACCAACTTTTGTAATTATATATCTGTACATATATGGAGAATACAAGGGAATGGCACAGCGCATCAAAGTCCCCACGTGGAACCACTAGCCATGATAATTCCATCACTTCAGTGTTTTAAGTATATCATTATTTGTTCAAATGATGCAGTGCATGCAAAGCTGATATGTATTGCATGTTGGAGTTCAGCAATTGGTTCCAGAAATGAAAATTCTGCTAATTTTTTCTATAACTTGGATGGATCAACCACTTTGTTTTGGTAGGTTAGTGGAAGATCATAGCTGTTTTAGACCAGCAGATTTTTTTATTTATTCTGACTGTCGTTGAGCAGCTATTTGTGATTATGACTATATAATAAAGAACTTTGAAGTATTGAATAACAGGGAGGCTAAGCAATAAGCTCTTATATATGGATTCTCTAAAATACTTTTTAGATTAAGTCCTCTTAATATAGCTTATCTCTGTAGTATACTGTAAACTAGCTTACTTGCCCCTCTCGCTTTGTGTACAAGACCAGAAAATAAATGCTATAATGTGATTTCCTGCAGAATATTGTTCCAGTGACTGCTAGTAATTCCTGCATTTGCTCTTCTTTTCTAAAACAGTTTGAGCGAAATAGTCAGTTTTGACTAACATAATGACTTCCAAATAAACTTAAATCTAATTAACATTTGCTGACACAATATTAGAATATGGTGATTTGAACTCAACATCATTAATCTAATCTTGGTTCATCTGAACTTTATTGAATGAAATCAATTTGGTCAGCCATTCCCTTACAATAGAACGATTGTAATTGACTTGACAACGGCAGCCAAGTGAGTCATGTTAAAACATACTTATCTAGAATAGCTTTTAAGGTTGAATTGACACAAATCCTTATATGGCTAATCAGGTGGAGACTAGTTAGTCTGCTTCCTAACGTATGTCCTTATATGGCTAATCAGGTGGAGACTAGTTAGTCTGCTTCCTAACGTATGGTGTGATCTTAAGAAATGTCAGAATTTGTTCGTAAATTGCAAGTGCACGGTTGTTGAAGTGAGTAATAAATCGGTAAGAATCGAGTCGTGTCTACAGGAATTATGAGAAAGTTTAATTCTACGCTAGCTAACGGTATTTGAAATCAGGTTGGATGAAATTTTGGAAAAGTAAAATTAATATAAATAAAATTTTTAAAAAACTTAAATAAATTTCTAAACAACTACCCAATTTAATGCGACTAAAATAACTATGAATATGACAAATTTGAGCAGTAACTAATTAAGAAGAGATTGGAACAATTTACTAATTAAAAGTTTTAACGGCAAAGGGAATGACTTTCTCTTAGGGAATGATATTTTTGTCAACCTTAATATTAAATTAGCTATCCTCTACAATTGAAATATCCTAACCTTGTAGGTAAATTTTAAGAGTAATTAATCCCCTTTTCCCAAAGATGAATTAATTTATCCACTCTAGACGTCACTTAGTAATCCTTTACTTAAGTTTTTCCTAGAGTTTTTTAAGTTCCAAAACTTCAATTTTCACCTCCTAGGTTTCTTGGGTCTCCAAACTCACAAAAAAATCCTAGTCGAAATTTCCTTCAATTTTTTAACAAAAACTCCCTTTTTTCAAAAGTGAATATATACCAAGCAATCTTCCAATAATTCAAAGTAAGAACAATTAAACCTAAGAAAAATCAAAAAGTGTATGAATATTTAGTCATGGATTCAGGCCAAATGCAATATTAAAGTATCATCAAAACATCAAATCCCTAAGAAAAATTAAAGTTCTAGCCACAAATTATCATCCCAAGCAATCCACAAGCAGAAACCCTAGACAAATTCATGAAGCAAATAATTAAAAACACAATGCTCTTGTCTGAAGGCTGCGTCGTGCTTGAGTGGAAGGAGCCCGCAGCAGTGAGTGAGAGGATGGAAGCAGTTGCGTCTCTGTGTGGAGCTTGCATTGGTGGAGTGGGTGCTGGTGAGAGGATGTGTGAGTGATGTGAAGGCAATATGGAAGCGCCAGTGGGTGAGAGATAGCGTTTTTGGGTGCAGGCTGATATTTGTTTGGATGCTAGTTGGAGGCTGGTGTGGTTTTCGTTTTTAGTGGAGCTGGTTGTTTGTTCTTCTTCTTCTGGAGGCTGGTGTGATTTAATTGAATGAAGGTTGTATGCATGGGGACTTGAGTTTGCATGAGTGGAGGCTTGATTGCTGGGTTGCGTCACTTGATCAAATGGAGATGGTTGGAGACAGCGTTTTGTGGAGAGGTCTTGCATTAAAGTGGAGGTTGGTGTGGTTTACGTGAGTGGAGATAGGTGTCCCTTTTTTTGTGGTGGCTGGCGTGGTTGTATACGTCTGTGAATTGAAATGGGAGACAACTTTGTTTTTGTAAGTG
>JAOQML010000197.1:40501063-40525476 GCA_027568935.1 Erythroxylum urbanii | reverse complement strand
CTAGTATACTTATCAGTGCTTGATCATAATTGAATGCACGAATGAATCAAAAAATTAAGAAATTGAAATTGATTCAAAAAAATTTTCAAATTTTTTTCCAAAACCTTTTTGATGTATCAACGACGAGCTTTCTAAATGTCGAATCTCTAACAGTATTCTCACAGTAAAGAAAAAGAATCTCAAAAGGAAATATGTAAGGATGTTATCTCCCTTACACTTATTTCCTACAAATAGAAAAGGCATTAGAGTTTATTTTTATTAAAATTAAATATACCAACTATAGTCATAGTCAAAATCTAATTATAAATTCATTTAATTTTAATAAAATTAAATAACTTCCATTTAATATCTAAAGTTTTTCAAACTTGACAATTAAGTTCAACTTAATTGAAATTTATTTTTCTCTTTTTAAGTACTCTTTAGGTGTGACCTATTAGGTTCCTAATATGTTAACAATGATTATAAATTATAATTATAATTAGATAAATTAAAACTTATTTTAATTTATCTTTAATTCTTCAATTAAATAATTTAAAATTATAAATCAAGATTAATGTTTAGCAAAATGTCACAACTACAAAAATATTAGGAATGCCAAAGTGGTTTAATTTAACCTATCCTTATATAGTTATGATGTATAATATAATTTTTTTGTCATCTAATGTTCCAACTGGACATAGGGTATTTATATATTGTCTGCTCTTTTTGAATATAATCTTGTTAATTCTTGCTAATTAATAATTGATTTATAATTGATATTTAAAAAACTTTTTAAAATTTCAATTCACTGTTGCCAGAGAATTCTTTAAATTACTACTAACTAACAATAGTAGAACATTATCTCTAATTATTTTAGAATGACGAATCCTTTGTTGACTTATTCAACTATTTTCATATGATTCATATTGTATCCAAGTACTACCGACTAAGCTACCTTAAATAGGATAGGCCATAAGTAGTATCAAAACATAGTAATTTTGCATAAGATACCTTGATAATCTTAAGTTTAAGGATCAATTATAAAACTATCATAATAGGGAAATTCACAAACACATAAGTAATATTTCATTTGAGTTCCTTATAATTAGTTTAGTACAGTGAACTTATTATCTAATAAGTACCCATATATTTGTTTAAATATCTCCACACTTTAATTTATAAGACTAATTATTTTTTTTAAGAAAGAAACATGAAGTATGTTAGTTTTATCGTTTCGTTAATATCCCAGTCTTGTTAAAAACTACAACTGGGAAGAGTTTAGAAATAATACATAAATGTAAATTGAATCTCATCATTATGATCTCATTATAATTTCAATTGCATGGTAGTTAGTCTGGAGATTTTATCATTAATAGTAAAACATTAATTGTTATTAACAAAATATATAAAGATAAAGAATGCCTTTGCTAATTAAAATAATAATGTTGTATATAAAATTGCAACCAACCAATTGGCTGTAGGGGGATAAACTAACAATCTCCTATTTGAACTAAAGCCAATCACCTTAACATCTAATTCCATATCCATCCATACGTCAATAATGTCTCTTCTGATATGATGATTTAATGAGACGATCTACAAGGTTTTCTTTAATGGGAACTCATTTCTAATGTTATATCTTTCTGCTCCACTATCTCCACGATCAAATGAAACTTATTGAATACATGTTTGGACCTTTATGAGACCTTGGTCCTTTTCTATGCAATCACACCACTATTATCGCAATATATTATTATAGGCTCAAAAATGCTAAGAGCCACTCCAAGTTTAGTAATGAACTTCTTGATTCAAATTGCTTCATTTTCCGCCTTTGACACTAAAATGCACTTTACCTCAGTTGTAGAATCCATAACGGATGGTTGTTTGGAACTCTTTCAACTTACCACACCACCATTCAAAGTGAAGATGTATCCTAATTATGATCTACTATCATTTAGATTCACTAAAAATTAGCATTTGAATACCCCTACACTCACAGTTTAGCTCTTCCATAGATTATGAAAATATCTTTCATCTGTCTAAAAAAATTTAAGATGTTTCTCATAGTCGTCCAGTGACTACCACCATCATTGGCTTGAAATTTACTCGTTATACTCAAATTATAAGAGACATCTGGTCTAGTACATAACATCATGTAAATGATTGATCTAATTATCGAAGCATATGGAACATGACCATTTTATCTCTCTCATCTTATGTCTTAGGACACATACTTTGTGAGAAAGAAATCTTATGTAATATGGGTAAAAATCCTCTCTTGGGAATCTCCACGTAGAATGAGATAATCCAAGTAACCTCTTTAATCTATCTTTATAGACCTTTATTCATAGAATATAAGCTACTTCTCCCATATCTTTTATGGATAAGTCCTTGGACAACCAAATCTTTATAGTTTAAAGTATTGGTACATCATTTCTAATCAGCAATATATCATCACATATAGCACTACGAAGGTTAATATACTTCCACAACCTTCTTATAAAAATATGGTTTATCCATATTTTTTGATAAAATCAAACTCTTTGATTATCTCATCAAAACAAATGTACTGTGATACTTACTTAAGTCTATGAATAGACTTCTGCAACTTACATACTTGATTAGGAAATCTCTTAGATTTAAAACCCCTAGGTTATGTCATATATTCATCTTTAAGTAAACTCCTATTAAGAAATGTTGTTTTGTATCCATCTGCCAGATTTCATAATCATGATATACAACCATAACCAATAAGTTCCTTACAGATTTAAGCATAGCTACTGGTGAAAAGATTTCATTAAAAGCAACTCCTTGTTTTTGTTTGTAACTTTTAGCCACTAGCTTTGCTTTGTACATATATACACTATCATCCATATTAGTTTTTCTCTTAAAATCCCATTTGCATCTTTTCGGTATGATACATCAGGTGGATCCACTAAGGTCCATACTTGGTTAGTGTACATAGACTCCATTTCAAATCTTATAGCTTCATGTCATTTTAAAGAATCAATGTCAGACATTTCTTCTTTAAAATTAGTAGGATCATCATCTACGAGCGATATATTGTCCTTCCCCTTTCTAATAAGTAGATCTAATCTAGTGGAGGGGCGACATTTCTTACTAGTTCATAGACTATGGGTCTTTGGTTGTATATTATATGTATCAACTTAAGGTTCCTATTTTATCTCAATGTGAATTTGTGGTTCTTGAACTTCTTTAGGTTTTAACTCACTTTTACTACTTTCCTTCAGAATACATTCTTTTCTTAGGAATGTAGCATGTCTTGAGACAAACACCATTTTCTTAAGAAATGTTAAAATTGATATCAAACACTCTATTTTAAATATCCCACAAATTTGCATTTATTTGATTTAGCTTAAAGTTTATCAGATTTTGCATACTTCACATAAGCATCACATGACCAAATCTTTAGGTGTGACAAGTTTGGTATACTAA
Source organism: Erythroxylum urbanii (assembly GCA_027568935.1). Lineage (NCBI taxonomy): Eukaryota > Viridiplantae > Streptophyta > Magnoliopsida > Malpighiales > Erythroxylaceae > Erythroxylum > Erythroxylum urbanii. The sequence continues at coordinate 40,522,041 of JAOQML010000197.1, read as the reverse complement.
CATTCCAAATCTCATATGGAGTATTGTCAATTAATTTGGATGGAACTCAATTTAGAAGCTAAGCAACAATTTGAAAGGCATATCCTCAAAAAGAGACAAGAAGGACTGCATGACTCATCATGGAACATACTATATCTAATAAAGTATGATTTCTAATACACTCCATTATATTATAGGGCTTTAAGAGGAGTCCATTTTGAGAGAATCCCATTCTCCTTTAATTAATCATGAAACTTATTGTCCAAGTATTCACCACCTCGATCAAATTTAAGTGTCTTAATACTCTTACCAGTTTATTTCTTAACCTCAAGTTTAAATTCTTTGAAGTTTTCAAATGATTCAGATTTTTTTTTCATTAAGTACATCTAACATGTCTATAATGATTATCTGTGAACATAATGAAATATCATAATCCACCAATAGCACAAGTAGGCATAGGGCCATATACATTTTAATGCATAAGCTTTAATAACTCATGGGCACGCTCGCCCTTTCCATCAAAGGGTAGTTTGGTCAATTTTTCAACAAACAAGATTCACAAGTTTTATATGATTCAAAATTAAAAGGATCCAAATATCCTTCTTTATGTAGCTTTGTGATTCTAGTTTTGTTGATATGACCTAACCTACAATGCCAAAAATAAGATGAATTTTATTCACTTTTTTCTTTTTCTTTGCTATTTATGTCAAGGATTGACCTTCTAAGATCTAATTCATATAAGCCATTTTGAAGTAATCTAGATCCATAATAAACACTATCTTTATAAAAAAAACAACTCTTATTCTTAATAATAAAGAAAAATTCATGTAATAAGAAATGGAAATGATGTTTTTAGTACCAACTTGAACATAATAACAATTATTTAGTTTTAGTTTATGGCCATAAGGCAAAGCTATACTATAAGTTCTTACAACTAATGCAACAACTCTCACTTCACCTTTCCTCAATAATTTATTCCTTGTTAACATCTACATGTTATTACAAATATAAGAACCATATCTAGTATATAATACCTAAGAATGTGGAACATATGTAGAAAGATTGATCTCAATCATAAACACCCCTGAAGATGGAGCTTTCTTATGTTTCTTATCTTTTAGGGTAATAAGATAGGCTGTGCAGTTCCTCTTCTAGTTCCCATAAACTCTATAGTAAAAACAGGTGCCTTTGTCGTTGCTCTTCTCAACACCACCTTTTGGATTTGCGGCGCTAATAGAAGCCTTTTATTTTTTTTGTTATTATTCTTTGTAGATCCCTTTTTCTTACTCATTGAAGAATGTACAATAAGAACAGAGCTAGGTTTCTTTTTAAGGAACTCTTCTATAGTTTTGAGCATATTGAACAGTTTTAGGCAATGACACATCCTTTTGGTTCATATAGGAGTTCATAAAAATTTATGAAAAGCTTGAACTAAGAGACTATAACACCATATATGTTCTAAGCTCGTGGCCTATGATAAAATCTAATTGACCCAATTTTTTAATATAGCTAATTATTTTTAATATGTGTAGCTCCACTAAAGATCCTTTTGTCATATTACAGTGAAATATTGCTTCAAAATTGATACCTTTTCACTTTACTTTGTGCACTTAAAATGCGTAATTATAGCGACAACAATTGTGTTATTATACTACCTCTGAGATATACTGATATGAACTTACTTGGAAGAGGAAAATATTTGCAATAGAATGTTGATTTTATCTCCAAAAACAACCACCGTCCCAAAACAGTTGTTTTAGGTGTACTTATAGCCAACATAGCCAACAAAACAACGAAACATAATGAAAATAATGGGAAAAATCTCAACAGTAAACAAAAGACTCTCAACAGTAGAAGTCGACCAAGAATGGGTCTCTTTGGTGCTATTCTCTTGGCGACTCAGATCCTCTCCCAGATCACGGCTTCCCCACTGTGGGGAGGAGACCAGCCCCTGCTGGACGGATAGTTCAAGCTTTGGAAAAAGGGCTTCCGCTGCCTCTCGTGTGAACCACTTTGCTTTGCTTGGTCGTTGTCCTTTTTTTCCAATTCGAAAAGCCATCTTAGTGCCCCAGGGAGTAACATTCGTCTTCGTTTCTAAGAGTTCATCTCTATCCAGCTCCTGCTATTGGTCAAGTACCAAGTCTTCCATAACTGGAAGTGTATTATTTGGTTCATCATCTAGTGTGGAGGGCTCAAATAACCTTAAATTCTCAACATTAATTACAGAATACATCTACATGTATGCCGACAAATCCAACCGATATGCATTGTTTCCAATTTTTTGTAGAATTCGGAATGGCCCATACTGAATTGACTTCAACTTCTTATGTTCTCCTTTCATGCGATCTTTCCCTAAATGGAGCCAAACCAAATCCCCTTCCTGGAAATCTCCCTTGACTCTGTGCTTGTCATGATGTGCCTAATACTTTTGCTGCATTCGCTGAAGCTGCTCTACCACTTCTTAGTGAATTTTGTGGACATGATTGATAAATCGTTGTGCCTTAGTTGCATCTTTAATCTTCTCCATGTCCTAAACATTTTTTCCTACGAATTCTAAGTCAAACGGACTTTGAGGTAAAAACCGAAAACATACCTCAGCTGGTGCCTTGTTGGTGGAGCCATGAGCAGTGTGATTGATAGCAAATTGCAGTAATGTGAGACTCTCATCCCAAGTTTTTGGATGCTTCGCATTGTAACCCTGTAATAGATGAATGATGGTCCAGTTCACAACTTCAGTTTGCCCGTCAGCTTAAGGATGGAATGCAATACTTCTTTACAGCTTTATGTCCTTGCTAGCCCAAAGTGCACGCCAAAATTTACTAAGGAACCTACTGTATCTATCTGAAATAATGGAACTTGGAACTCCAAAATACTTCTATTTATTTTCAAAAAATAATTTGTCAGCCATCTCGCCCGTCATAGTTGTTTGACAAGGCATAAGAACTACCATTTTGGAAAAACGATCCACAATGACAAATAAATAATCATTGCCTTGTGAGTTTTTGGCGAGCCTCCCTCAAAGTCCATTAGTCGATATATGTAAAGGCATATGTAGCCCCAATTTTCGGTTGGTAGGTTTGGAAATGCTGCATAGAACACATCTTTTCACAAACTGTACAACATCCTCCTGCATTTTGGGCCAAAACACATACTGCTGCAAATGATGCAGTGTCTTTGCCACACTAAAATGTCCGACTCTCTGGAAGTGTGTGCCTCTTGCATCCATTTTACTCGCTCAGTCTAATCTGGAATGCACAGTAGGTTCCTCCTCCAATCTTGATTTCTTCAATCTTTTTTTGAAAATAGTTATCCTCACCATACCTTTCCATGTACCCTTCATGTTTTATATGATCTAAAGTCATAACAGTAGTGAGACAAACCATTACTACCGGTGGACGAGACAACATATCTGCTAGCTTATTTGTTGCGCCGTTTTTGTATTTAATCACCAAATTGAATTGCTGTAAAAAGGACATTCATTTTACATGCCTGGCTTGCTGAAGTCGAGTCTGTACTTGCAAATATTGTAGTGGCTGATGGTCAGTGTGTGCAATAGTCTCCTTCCCTAGCAAATAAGCTGGCCAATGCTTAACCGCTTGATGTAATGCCAGCAATTCTTCGTCATAAGTTGGATAATTCTTCTGGGCTCCCTGAAATAACTCTGAATGGTAGACTACTGGTTGTCCTTCTTGCATTAGAACTGCTCCTATCGCATATCTAGATGCATCTGCTTCTAATTCAAATGGCTTCTGCAAATTAGGCAAAGCTAGAACTGGTGCTTCACTAATCTTCTTTTTAAGTAATTTGAAAGCCTCCTCTTGTGAAGATCCCCACTCAAAGCGATTATTAGTCTTGGTGAGAATATACAATGGTGCCGCCAAAAGTGAAAAATCACGTATAAACTTGCGCAGATATTGACATGCCCCGATAAAGCTTTGTACTTCTGTCACTGTTGTTGGCCGAGACCAATCTTGAATTACACTTGACTTAGCTGGGTCAAGTTGTAGTTCTCCATTTCCTTTTAGGAATCCCAAATAAATTAAAGTTTGCCTCCCAAACTCACATTTTTTTATACTAGCTCTGTCTCAACACATCAAATACTGCTTGCACATGCCTTAAATGCTCCTCCTTATTGGGACTATAAATTAATATATCATCTAAGTAGATGAAAGCAAAATCATCAATGAAAGGCCTCAAGACTTCGTTCATCAATTTCATGAATGTAGCTAGGGCATTGTATAATCCAAATGAGATTTCTAACCATTTGAATAGTCCTTGTCGAGTATTGAAAGCTGTTATCTTCTGGACTTTAAATATGTTGGAAAAGGTGACGGGCCCGAAATAAGGAGTGCATGGGAGAGAGAGAAAGCATTGGGCTTGAAATAGGAGGTCCACCATCAAAATGCCCTTAGGCATTTTGATTTGGCTCCATTTTAACTTATAAATGCTTATCTTCTTCTTCTCCTTTCCAATATGGGATTGTTCCCATTCAATATTCCAACAAAATCAAACTTTGTCAATATTGTAGCCACCTTCAGTTGGTCCAATAAATCGTGAATCCTTGGTGAAGGATATCGATTTTTTATTATAATTTTGTTTAGTGCTTGATAGTATATACACATCCTCCATCCTGTCTTTTTTTGATACCAAAATCACTGGGTAACCACATGATGAACTGTTGGTTTGAATAATTCCTTTCGCCAACAACTCTTGAACTTGTCTTTTAATTTCTTAATTCTCAAGGAAATAATTCGATATATACCCAAGTTTGGCAGCGTAGCATCTGTAACTAGTTGAATGTTGTGCTCAATCTCCCTTCTAGGTGGTAACCCAATAACATCTTCAAACAAGTCAACATATTCAGCCAATAATCCTTGAAAATCATCATCTGTCTGTCAATGTTGTAGGTGGGGGATTTTCTACAAATCTCAGCATTAGCAAAACAAATCCATGTGCATTTTTAATCATCTTCCTGACTTGCCCAGTCGTTACCATCGCCATTGTAGACTTGCTATTATCTTGTCGAAGCATACAAGTTCGACTATCTTTCCGTAGCGTGATTTGTTGTGCTCTTCGGTGGTATACTGCATCTCTTTCCCAAAGATAGGGGCTGCCCAAAATAATATGACATATATCTATTGGCAACACTTCACAGGTCATTTCGTAAATGAATTGGCTAGTAATGGCGAACCGCAAATGACATTGACGCTCTATCTTTATCTCTGCATCCATTTGAATCCATCTTAATGTATAGGGATATGGATGTGGCATTGTCTCCGGTTACAATTTGTGTACCAAACTTTCAACTATAAGATTCTTTTGGCTTCTTGTGTTAAATATGACTCTTACCACTTGTTTCACCTATACCCTCACTGTGAAAAGTTCCTTTTTTTTTTCAGGTTGAGTTATTAGTGGCAATTCCATCCGCTTCAGCTTGGCCATTAGAGACAGTCTTGCATCTGCTCTCTCAACCTACTCAAGCTCCAGAACTTCTTCTGGAGCAGCTGTCATTGTGGTGCACTTCTTTATATCCTCTCTCTTCCATGTAAGATGACCTCACTCACCTTTATATGGTCCACCCCACCTAATGCACCTATCTTTGTCACCCATAATACTCGACACCCATAATTTTTCATGATTTTGTTTCTGTGATGGCCAGAGCATAGTAGGTGAAGTGGGTTTAAATGATAGAATTTTTTGGTCCCTATCCTCACTAAGCATTTCAGAACACACCATCGGTTGAGTTAAAGAAGAGGATAGAAGCTCCAAACTTATCCAAGTTTTTTACAGTTCGGCTAGTGATAAGGCAATGGCTGGAGGTATATCGTGTTCTTATTATGCTTCCGTTGATGTATATGCATGTGTTTTACGTGAATATTGTCATGCATAAAATGCATGCATGAGTTGCTGCCTTCATAAAGATTATTATAGTTGGTATCAGAGCAAGCTACTGCCTTTGCCTTGCTTATGAACTTGGTGATAAATTCCCTCTGTTTTACTCTGTTTTGCGATTTTTCTACTGAAAACATGAGTTGAAAGTGTGAATTTTTTCAACGCGTTTTTGACATGCTATGGACGATAGAGTTGTGCCCTTGTGCTCCATGGAGCATGCGATGTTGTTTGGACCATGAAGGAGGAGGAGGGACGACAACTGTACGTGAGGCTTCGGATGTCGCATTTTTTGGAGTGTTGCATGGTCGGCCTTGCGACGTCTCGCGCGCGTCGCCTGGTCGTCCTTGTCCTATCGCCGGCTTTCGCTTAAGCTCCGGCGTCCTCCACTGGAGTGGAGCGTCGGGGCTCCATCTGCTCCAGTCGGGTCACACTCGACCCGGATGGAGGTTGAAGACGATCCCGACTTTCGTTTTTCTCTTTTTTTAAAAAGAATTATTAATATTAATTATGTTAATATTAATAATTGATTGGGTTAATTAGGACCTAACCCATTATGTTATGATTTTAATAATAAAATCATTTTGGGTAATAAAAATTAATATTTCTTATGTTGTATGCATTTTATAATTATTTCTTGTTTGCACAAATTACATGCAAATTAAGTCAAATAATTGTATATTATTTTGTATGTATAAATTTGTGATTCTTATACATGCAAATTGATTAAAAGAACTGTACATTATTTTGTATGTATAAATTTGTGATTATTATAGTGAGTACATTATTATACTCACTATAAAAGAACTTATCGCTATGATTCATATATTTGATTTCTTATTATATTTGGTGGTTTTGGGATAAATGGACCAAATGGGAGAATGTAAGATGACCTCACTCACCTTTATATGGTCCACCCCACCTAATGCATCTATCTTTGTCGCCCATAATACCCAACACCCATAATTCTTCATGATTTTGTCTCTGTGATGGCAAGAGCATAGTAGGTGAAGTGGGTTTAAATGATAGAGTTATTTGGTCCTATCCTCACTAAGCATTTCAGAACACACCATCAGTTGAGCTAAGGAAGAGGATAGAAGCTCCAAACTTCTCCAAGTTTTTGCAGATCGACTGGTGATAAGGTAATGGCTAGAGGTATATCGTGTTTTTATTACGCTTCTGTTGATGTATATGCATGTGTTTTACCTAAATATTGTCATGTATAAAATACATGCATGAGTTGCTACCTTCATAAAGATTATTATATTCCATTGTTGTGGGAATAACTCTGGATGGAGCTTCCAACATCTCTCTTTAACATGTCTTTCTATCTTGCAATGTTCATAAAATTTTAATTGATTAGCCATGGGTGCTTCAGCTTTACCTTTCTTGGGGTTGTATCCCTTTTTGAGATCAAAAACTTTTTCGTTCACTGGCTTTGTTCTTTTGTTCTATAGCCATGGTCGTGTTATTGGCATTGGTAAAATGATAGACCTTGAAGAGCCGCATCTCTGCTCGAATGCGTTCAAGAAGTCCTGCAGTCTACTTCATCCAAATATGGGGCTCAATTAGCAAAATTCCCCAAGTAGTTGCTTGCCTCCTGAACTCTGTTGTGTAATCTTACACAGTTTGGTCCTGCTTTTGTCTTAGGTAATGCCACTGATTCCAATGAGACTTTCACATTGGTAGCCAAGATGACCACTATATGAACTATTTTAGCACTTGTTCCATCTCAATCAAAGTCATGATATAAAATGAATGTCAAGAAGGCATTCTTCTATAGTTATCTTAAGGAAGAATTTTGCATTAACCTTCACTCTAATATGCCTATTTTCTCACCTTATAATGTTTGTAGATAAAAAAACTCTTTATATGGTTTAAAGTAAGCACCAAAAGTATGGTTTAGAAAAATTCAATATACCCTCCTTGATTTTTCATTCACTTAAAGTTGATATAATTCCTCTTTTTTTACGCAAAGGACATTACAAGCCATTATGATCCTTTTTGTTTGAATGGATGAAATTGTTATCATATATTTTAATGTGGAGTCCATTTTTAAATTCAAGAACTATTAGAATCTACTTTCCATATAAAAGATCTTGGAAAACTTACCTATGTTTTAGGTTTATAGGTACATCATCGACCTTAAGATATTTTCTTAAATCAATATAAGTAGATAAAAGATCTCATTTTGTTTTTTAAACTCAACAACACTACTCCTATTGATACTCTAAGGAAAATTAATGTGAAATATCAACATGACAAAGGGGAGCTTCTTGAGGAGCTTATCTCATAATGAAAGCTACTGAGGAGTCTTATTTATCTAACAATTTCTTATCTAGATATTTCTCATATTGTCCATATTATAAGTATTTATCTGTAGTTTGACTCATTATTCAATACATCTTGGGAACCTCTTATCATGATTTATTTTTCCCTACTAGCTCCTCTCTTTAACTCTAAGCATAAAATGATGTTGAACGAGTTAGCTATCTAAACACTAATAGATCTACTACAAAATAGTTCTTTTTTGTGACATTCTTATTTATTGGAAATGCATAAAGCATGGTTTTGTCCAAATCTTCTACTAACATATAGCATCATGCTATATCTGTTGTATGCTCAAAGATTATTTGGCTACATGGTCGCTTTACATAGGTTAGTTTTCCTCAAGTTTTACAAATTTGATTTCATATCAACAACATTGATTTTACTTAAATTATGGTTAATCTTGTTTATCACGAATGCACAAAGCATATAGAAGTTCATTGGCATTCCATCCAGGAGGTCTATGATTGTTAAGTCATCATTTTTCAATATATATTCACCACTCTACAAATTGCAGTTATTTTCACCAAATCTATAACATATTAGTGACATCAGTTTCTTATTAAAAAATTGATGCTTGTAAACCTACCAAAATCAATTTGAATGGGATGTCAACAATATTAATTTTCATAATTGATAACTAATACATTAATACACCCTTATCAAAATTTGATTTTGTGCACTCTTATTAAAGGCATACCTTATATCTCATTAAAGGCAAATTTTATACCTTCTATATAGCTATAAGAATTTGAAAATCTTTCCTTAAGCATGATTTGTTAATTGTAGAAAGATTTGAACGTAATAGTTTAGCTAATTTTAAGGGTCATAACTTACACTTTGTATATATATTGTGAACCTTTTATTGAAATTGACTTTCTTTAGCTAAAAGTTTTTTTAATTGTCTCTAAGTTTTCATTTGAATTTTTTTAAGATCATAACTTGGAAATAAAATTTCAAATATAATAATATTTTAAGTTTGAATTTCAAGGAAATACAAGAACAAGAAACACACAAGTCTTGAATCTTAAGAGAGAATTCCAGTTGTAAAGGTTGAGAGACTCTGAGATTTCTAAAAAAGTATGCAAATAAGCTATAAGAGAAATTTAATGAGCTTAGGCGTTTTAGAAAAAATATGCATAACAGCAAAGTAATTAAGAAGCTTTTAGTCACTTTTCCAAAAAGATTTGAAGCCAATATTTCTACATTCTAGGAAGTTAGAAACCTTACAAACATTATATTTACAATGCTTTTTAATGTTGTGGAAGGTTATGAAAAATAAGGGAGAATAAAGAAAATGTCACTTTCAAAGGTGTCATATAAGTCAAGCTACAGATTCTTGATTCTAGTCAAGGCAAAAAAAAAGGAGGAAAAAAAAGGAAACTTAGGTGTAAATTCTATCAAAGATAGAATTCTTAGAGAAAACATCAGTGATATAGGTAGTAATGGAGTAACTAATAACAGAGGAGCTAATCATCCTCCTAAAAAAATGTAGCGAAAATAATCATGTTCATTTTAAGTGAAGAAGCAACCCAATGTAAAGTATAATAAGTGCAACTAAATGGGTCATATAGACATGATTTACATATACAAAGAAGACAATAGGCGAATGAAACAAGAATTATGAATAAATAGGAAGAGGAGCAGTTGTTTGTGGCTATGTGTTAATACGAGCAACAGGCAAGGTGAAACTTAGCTAGTGGAAAGTGGTTATACAAATCATAAGACCAATAATAAAGACTTTTCAAAAGAGATTGACGAAACATCACTTTTTAAGGTATAGGTTAGAAATGGAGATTATATACATTTGAAAAGGGAAAGGTTTTATTACAATTGTGATAGTTGTGCATTATTTTATGTTTTTCTAAGTAATTGGCATGTTTTTTTCATAATTATTGATTATTTTTGTAGTTTATGATTCGTTTTGTATGTTTTCATTTAGTTTGACTTTCATTGTTGTTCTTTTATGTTTGATGTTAATTTAGTGTAAGATTTGATTATTTTTATATGAGAAGGAAGATTGAGCAACTTGGAGATTGAGCTAGAGATCAAAGAGGAGAGGAGAAGAGAAGAGGGAACATTCTATGGCAAATTCCCATGATCGTGGGAACTATAATCTGAGACATTATATGGGACTTAATTAAACTTAGGGTTTCTGGAATATAAAACATAATTAAGCCTCCATGGATGAGAAGAGACAAAAACCCCTATGTAGAAAAGAGCCTCATTGAGTGAAGAGTACAAGTTTTGAGTCTTGAGGAAGGATTGAAGTCAAGTATTATCATCAAGATTGGGAAAATAACACATCAACATCAAAAATTCCATATTTTGGAAAAGAAGAGAAAGAGTTTCTTTATTCAATTTTCTGTCAATTTTATCTCTTTAGTCTTTGTAGAATGGAATATTTGAGTGTTGGTGATGTTATGGAGACCATGAATGGCTGATTTGTTTTTTTTAGGGATTGCTTTTGAACTATTTTTGTTAAACTCCTATTTTATTGAGTTGAATGAAAGTGTCTTTGAAGATTGTTGATTTTATTTTTGTCTTGTAATAAATCGAGAGAGTAAGTAAGGTTATTTGTGTAAGATTGTACAATGAGAGTTAGCAACCTATAGACTCGCAATTAACACGTTAGTTGATTAATTAAAAGAGAAATCTCGGTTAATTCAATTGATCACCCAAAGGATAGTTTAATAACTAGTAAAATTGAAGGAGTGATTGGGTAGGTTGAGAGATCGTTCAATTGATACCATTTAATTTGATTAGGGACAATTAATTACAACTTGAGAGATGGTAGTTAATACATTCAAAAATTTTAGGTGAGACACAATTCGTTTAATAAATTAGGAGGGAGACAAAATAGGGAGAAAGTGATCTATAGTCTTTAGATTCTTGAATTCTAATTTTCTACATTTTGGTATTGTCTATTGTTTCTTGTTAGTCTTTTAATTTTAATTTAATTTTCTGGATTATTTCTATTACACAATTTCGTTTCTTAAACAAAGTTTGATCTGAATTAAGTAGTGTTTGGGCATCAATCCCTGTAGGATCGATATTCGTTTTTTAACTACAAGTCACGATCCGTACACTTGTAGTTTTTGAGCATAAAATGAGTAGATTATTTTTGCATTCAATAAGTTTTTGACGCCGTTACCAGGGATTGATTGTTTAACATCTTGTTTAATTTAGATTACTTTGATTTAAGAATTTTTGATACTTTTCCTTGTGTATTTATAGGTGCATGAACTCAAGGAGTACACAAAGATCGACAAAAGTTAGTGAAGATGAATTTCTCGACATCAAGAGACACGAAAGAGAATTAAAAAAGGCAAAATGTCTAAATTTTTCACAAAAAGATATAGCCGAAGAAGGAGAACAAGGAGGACCGAAGAGGACACTGATAGATTTCATGAGGCCAAGATTTAGTCCCCAAGGAGTTGCGAGGCTGGTGATTCAAACGAATAATTTTGAGATAAATATGGCACTCCTCAACATTTTTCAGAACAATATGCGATTTTACGAGCTATCCAACGAAGATCTGAATGCTCACATTGCCAATTTTTTGGAGATTTGCGATACTTTCCAATTCAATGGAATGTCTGACGATGCAATGAAGCTAAGGTTATTTTCTTTCATATTAAAAGATCAAGCAAAGGCGTGGTACAACTCATTGAATTCGAAACAGATTACTACTTGGGAGTAGCTTGCCCAAGCATTCCTTGCAAAGTACTTTCTGTTGATTAAGACCACGAGGATTATCAAGAAGATTACAAAATTTTGACAGAACGATGGGAAATCTCTCTATGAAGCTTGGGAGAGATTTAAAGAACTACGGAGAAGTTGTCCCCCTCATAACCTTCTGAGGGAGTTCCTGCTCCAGACATTTTATATGGCGTATATTCGAGCACGAGAGGAACTATCGATGCAGCCGTCGAAGGTTCATTAACGAGGAAGACTGTAGAAGCAGTTTATGATCTTTTTGAGGAGTTGGCAAGCAAAAGTTGCATGTGGTCTAGCAAAAGAAGCAGACAGGGGTAGAAAGAACAAAAAAGTATAATACCCATTGACTCTATTACTGCTCTGCAGGCACAAATTATGGCTTTTACGAAGCAGCTGAACAACATGCAAGGAGTATCTACCTCTACAACTAAGGCGATGCAAATACAATGTGAGCTGTACGGGCAGAACAACCATGACTTAGCTGAGTGTTTTCTGTTGAGAGTCGGTGGTACCGAATAGGTAAGTTACCTGGGTCAGCCACAGCGAGGTAATAATTCTTATTCCAATACTTATAATTCGGGGTGAAAAAATCACCCGAATTTTTCTTGGAGTAATAACAATGTAGCTGGACAAGTGAGACCACAAGGACCTCCGAGATTTTAGCAAAATCGAATTGGATCGATGGAGAGCAAGATGGACAAGACGATGGAGGTCTTGGGGTCCAAACTGACAGCTTAAGAGGAGAATCAGAAGAGGATGTTTGCCAGTTAAGAGAAAAGTCAGAAGAGGATGGAAGCGAAAGTCGACCAGATTGTGAAGAACTATGTATCATCCATCCACAATTTGGAGATTCAGGTAGGTCAACTCGCTAATGCTTTATCTTCCAAAAATGTAGGCAGCTTACCGAGCAACACTGAAATCAACCCAAAAGAAAGGATCATGGCCATCACACAAATTGAGGAAAGGGAAATGGAACTTGAAAAGGAAAACGGAGTCAAGAGAGAAGTAGAAACAGTTTTGGAAGTCCTTCCAAGTGAGTTAGCAAGTGAGCCGATTAAGGAGCCTTAACCTAGGATTCCGTATCCCATCTTTACTCAGAGGAAGTCAAGTTCAAACAGAGCAAGGAATAACTATAAGGAGGTTGAGTCAAACAAAATTAAGGACATAACGAATCAGCTCCAAACAAAACTCATAGTCAAGGAACCGGTCAAGAAAAAGACGAAGGAGCACACAATAGGAGGCAATCCTACCATAGCATAAAAGAAAGAAGACCCAAGGGACTTCTTCATTCCTTGTAGTATAAATAAAGTTAGCATAGCTAGAGCATTTTCAGATTTGGGAGCTAGTATCAACATGATGCCCTACACTTTTAGTCAGAAGTTGGGTTTAGGAGAGCTAAAGACCACTAAGATATTGGTGAAAACGACCGACAGAACAGTGCATCTGCCGAAGGAGATCATCAAGAATGTGCAGATACAGATTGATAGATTTATCTTCCCCCAGATTTCTACATACTAGATATTGGAGGAGACGTGAAAACTCCGATGGTTCTTAGGTGACCGTTTCTGGTTACTTCTTGTTCGATCATTGACGTGGATGGGGGAGAATTAACACTAAGAGTTGGAAAGGAGCAATTAACTTTCAAAGTGTCCAAGAAAGACTATCGTGCTCCTTTACCCCCAACAGATATCAAGGAACCTGAAATCCAAGGTGGATGGGAAGATATTGAGGACCTTGGGAGTGCGTTAAAAAAAACCAATTGCGTAGGAGAAAGCGAAGGAAGGAAAACCATAAGGAAGATGGAATCCATACTAAGGTAGCTCAAGTGCAGAGTTTGAGATCAGTTTCTGCACTATCACTGCACCGTTTATTTGAGCCACCATGAGCAAAAAGGAGATCCGAGCTATTGACATTAATAGAAATGCTGCATGGGAGGCAACCAATAAGATTTTATTTTCTTTTGATTGTCTTTTCCTAATTGTTTGTTTGATTTATTCAGTTATGATTGTGTTTGAATTGAGTGTGATTGGTGTTAATTTGGATTTTGATTTAATTTGGATTTGTTTTCTTTTCAAAATTATTGTTAATAATGTTACTTTGATGTGTTTATAGGTTGTGAGATCATAGAGAATACATGCTAAGCTTGAAAGAAGTTTTAGAAGTGGAAGAATCACCCTATCCCACGATCGTGGGAATTGGAGTGATTCCCACGATCGTGGAAAATCTCTCAGAAACTTTCTGGAGAGAAAACCCACGATCATAGGAATGGAGGTGATTCCCATGATCATGGGAAATCTCTCCAGAAACTTTTTGGAGAGTAATCCCATGATCGTGGGAATGATGGGAATTCTCATGTTCGTAAGAATTCCATCCGAGGGAAAATTGAAGTTTCCCTCCCATTTCTTCTTTCACTCAATCTTCAAAAAATTTTCACACCTTCTCTCTCTAACCTAGGAAAACTCTCCTCCCACTCTCTAAAATCCTTCATTTTCCTCTAGATTCTTGGTATTTCCTTCATCTCTTTTTATTAATCTTATAATCCTTTACTCTTTTCATGTATTAATCATTCAAAAACACAAGGATTTGGGTAGGATTTTTCTTCCTCTCTCTAAAATACGAATTCACCTCTCTTTATCTTATTTTTACAGTTTTTCTTCTTACAATGACACCAAAGAAGATGATGGCACAGAAACTGACTGATGAACTACGCGTTCAAGTCTCCGATAAAGGTAAGCCTGATTTAGCGGCAGCTTATCATGCTCCATTCCCAATTTATTCGGAAGAAGAAGGTACGTGTTTCCAAGAACTTAGGGATAAAGAATTAGTCACTCCTCATTATTTTGATTTTGATTTGTTAAAAACCATAGGAGTGAGCAGAAAAATTGAGCAACTAGCTGCGAAAATGGGTTGAAATAGGTTCATTCGGTGTGACATGCCTATTTATCCTTACAATGACTATAGAGTTTTTCACTACAGTCTGCTATAACCCTAAAATGGATGTTTTCTGGTTTAGGTTAGCTGGCAATGTTCTTAAACTTGATTATAATGTCATGCGTGAAATTTTTAATTTGTCGAATACAAAAATTCTAGACGATCATGTTGATAATTATTGAAAAACTCTAATGGGTGAAGAACATTTTGACTCTCACAATGCACCAAATTCATTCATTCGTAGTGCTGAGCATTTACTTTTGCACAAATTTAGGTGTTTAACTATGTTTAATAAAACTAAAAATAACAAATGCTCGGCCAAAGAACTTTTCTTTTTGTAGTGCATGGATCAAAAAATTAAAATCAATACACCTTATAGGATTTTTTATCAATAGTAAGTGTTGTGAATAAAAAGAGTTCTTATTTTGGTATGTCTCATATTGCTTCTGATTATAATTTTAATGTGGAAAATGTGTTCACAACTCAATATGATATGTTTGACATATCTTATTTGAGGCGCTTTGAGATTTTTGAGTTTCATAAAATGAAACTTTGAAATCCTCAGACGCATACTGCAGTAAAGAACATGAGGGGCACAGACACAGCCGCGTCCTGACCATTCACATCTAGTGCAATACTGAAGCCCGAAGAAGAAGCAACGGAGGTGGAACTAAGTGCACTAGCAAAGGTCGACCAATTTCAACAAATTATCGACCGGATGACCTCCAACCAATAGCAAATGATGTCCCAAATCAACGAGCTCGACACCCAAATGCGGCAAGTCCATAAGGAACAACGTAGTTTGAAGAAAAGGTTCCTCAAATTATGTCAAAGAAACAATTTTGAAGCTCCTTCACCAACACCGTTGCCATCATCATCTCCATAAGCTTTTCTTACCCTTTACTTTTAAATTTTGTTATTTCTTTTGTTTGGTTTCATTTCATTTCATGTTTTTTTGGTTTCATGTCATTTTCTTTTGTTTAGTTTGCTGTTATTTTTGTTTAGTTTCGTGTCATTTTTTTGGTTTGGTTTGGTATCATTTTCCCTTATTTGGTGGTTGACTTGTCACATTGAGGACAATGTGATCTTTAAGTATGGGAAGGTGACATTGACTTTCTCAATTGCATTGTTTGCACTCTGCTTAATAGGATGCATGTTTAGGCATATCATGTGCTTTGTGTCAGTAATAGAACTGCATTTGAATCATTCTGATGGATATTGTCATGAGATTCTGTCATGTTGGTTGGAATTAGATTGAATGTATGCTTGAACTCGAATTAGGCTACTTGAGTAGAAAGTAAACCATATAGAGTAATGAAAAGTAGTTGGTTACATAAGCTTATTCATAAATTGACATTTGAACAATGAGGTAATGTAAAGATGCATAATGAGTTTTCATTTGAGCCCATGTGAGGATTAAGCCCATATGACTCCATCCATAGTCATTCTATTTTTTTGTTGACTGATACTTCCTTAGGTTATTACCTTCAGAACTTGCTTTGAATCGGTTTGATTTTATTGGATGCATGCTTAATAGAGATGATTAAAGCCCTTTTTGTGTTAACCCTTGGCTTAAATGACCTACCCTTTGTATTATTCTTTGCTACACCCATTGAGCCTTAACCTTTTGTTTCTTGAAAGCACCCAAAATTTTAAAACCTTAAACTCTATTAACCTACCCATTCACAAGCTTAGTAGAGTATTAAGTAATAAATTAGTTGGGATCATTGTGAAAATCTTGACCGAGATGAGTTGAGGATATTTCTACCTGTGGATCCAATTGTATATAGTTTGCTATTTTATTCATATTTCTTCCATGTATTAAGAAAAAGAAAGAGAAAAAAATGAAAAAATGTGTTGAAAAGGAAAAGAAAAGGGAAGAACAATTGAGTTGCATCAATAAGTGCAGATTATTAGTTACATTTGTATATCTCGGAGTTATGTTTTGTTATTCCTTTTTACCTGCTTTTTACTTTACGAATGCTTATGTTGACCTTTATCCTCTTTACCCACCTTAACCTGTACTACATTACATCCCTAAACAAGTCCTTTTAATCTATTTATGCATGCAATCATTGTAGAGGAAAATTGGTGTATTAGCAAGCCTACGGTAGTGTAGCTTCCTATAGGAAGTTTGAGTGAAACACTAACCATCAAACACTTGAGAGAAATGAGTAAAAACTATGAGGAAGATTCATGTTGCATCTATACTTCTCTTTGAGTGATGATGTTAATTGTTGAGTTTGTTCATGTACACCAATGAAAAAGTAGTCATGATATGTGTAGTAACTTAATATTTGAGTTGGCTTAAATATGAGAGATTGTATATTTTGATCTTTGTGAAAATGAAGTGATAGAATTGATTGGATGTATTTATTTTGCTTAAGGACAAGAAAAGAAATTGAAACCCTCTCTAGTGTCAAGGTAATTACTAATTAACTATATATTCTAGAAATTGATCAAAATTTGCTTAGTTTTGGTCAATTACTTAAGATAGGTTTTAAAGTGTATTTTGAGAAAATTACACGTGTGATTAAAGATGCAAATGGGTTGGAATTATTTTCTATTAAATGAAGCAAAAGAGCTTCTTGTTTGATCTAATAGGAAAAGAATAAGCTATATATCAAGCTTTTATAAGAACTATTAACCTTTGGCATAAAAGATTAGTGTATTACAATCATTCTACTGTCCTTTCAATTTAAAAACTTGAATAAGTACAATGCTTAGATCCATTAGAAGAAAGCATCTCAAGTTGCAAACCATGTCAGTTTGGCAAGAAGATAAGGCTACCCTTTTCACATAAGGCTTTAAGGGCCTCATCTAAGATTAAACTCATATTTCGTGTTCTTAAAGGCCCTTATAACATATTATAACTTAAAAGGAGTATGTATTATATTGGCTTCATAGATGATTTAATTAGAATGTGTTAGATTAACTTTCTCATTTTTCATTATCAAATTTGGAGTATTTGTTGTGTTTTAAAGATTTAAAGTTTTAAGTAGAAAATCAAGGTGGTTGTAAAGATAGTAATGCTAAGATCTATTAACATGTTAATCCCTAATGGCACCTAAGATAGGGGGTGAATTAGTGTGTGTGTGTGTGTGTGTGTGTGTGCTTAACATAAACTAATCAAAAATTACATAACAATATAAAAAGGATAGGGAAGAGAGAATGCAAACTGAATTATAGTATTTTCACAAAAAAACTGTTGCCTACATCTACCCCTAAGACTCTTCTTGGAACCTTATTATAATTATTCTTTTAAGGCGAAAAAGAACTTTGTACAATCTTTCTTAGCAAAGAATAACCCTTTACAATCTTGTTCCAAGATGAAGAGGAACCTTAATCTCACTTAGATCAACCATAAGTGCAATAATGTAATGCCTCAAATAAATCTTACAACTCAAAATACCTCACTTTATCATTTAATAACTCCAAAAAGGCTCACTTATACAAATGTGAGATAACGATGCTCAAATGATTGAAAAATAGTTAGAAATGTGTGTAAAATATACTCAAATACCTCTTTATATAAGAACCAATAAGAAAAGACCTATTTATAATGTTTTGGGGCCCCTACTAGTTGTTGGAGAAAAACTAGTTGTTATAATGGCTATTTGCAGAGCACTGGTTGACTAGTACAGCATATTGGTTAACCTATGTTTATTAAATGCACCGATTCACTAGTTGTTGAGAGATTGACCAACCAATAGGCATATTGATTGACCAATATGGCATATTAATTGACCAAAATATTAACCAATATTATAACAAACTCTCAATATATCAAATTTAATAACTTGATCCTATATTGGTCAACCACTAGTCCATCCCCGCAAACATGATTTTAATAACTTCAAATGCTCAAACCTAATTTGTTTAATGCAATTATGATTTAAACAGTTCCCAAAATTTTCCATAAAGTTTGATTGAAAGATCAAGAGACATTTATATTAAAACTCAAAGCTTTAATGCCTCTTGATGAATGAAAAGACTTATGCAATAAAGTGAAATAAAAAATTTATGCATAGTGAGCCTTTTAGAAAATCAAATTAATAAAATGAGATAATAATTAATAATATAAAATGTAAAATGACCTTGATGAGCCTTGATTTTCTTTTCTTTTAACTTGGTTTGATCTTCATTTTATCAATTGCAAACTTCAACTTCTCTTTATTAACTTCATAATTATCTTCTTGAGTTTATGGCTTCATTTTTTTTAATATTTATTTTCATAAAAAATAGTAGTAATTACATTTTGTTATCATAAAAACCTTAATTGGAACCACCTATGGTTAAAAGAACTATCCATTTTTTATTATGACAAAACATTTGTGATATTAGAGAATAATAATATAAAATTAGGCACATAAATAACTAGTAACATAATGATTATCTCTCTCTTAATTCATGCATAAAACATAATTCAATATTAAGAAAAAAAGACATACTCAATTTCAAAGAAATATCCATATATGTATATAACATAAATTCACTTATAGTGCAAGAAACATAAAAAGATAAAATATTATTTGTGTTGTTAGGGGATAATAATAAAGTTAAGCATACAAATAATTGTCAAAATAGTGATTAGCTTCCCCTTAATTCAAACATAAAACATAATTTAACTTTAAGAACATAATCCAATATCAAAAATAGAAGAGATATTTAATATTAAAGAAACATCCATTTCTTTACTCAAGGAAAGAATAGGCATAACTTCTATAATAGTATGTTAACCTACATATCTTCTATAACAGTATGTAAACCTACTCATAACCCTTTAGACCTTAAAGAAGCATGCAATAATTCTTTATTTATAGTGGGTATCATCAAGGGCGGAGGCAGCGAGGGATAAGCCCCCGCTTGAGCCCCGGCTTCTGCAATCGCCAGCCAGCCCGCCTGCCACCACCGGCCGCCACCCAGCCCTCCCCGCGCCCGCATCTCCGACCGACTCCTTGCCTTCCCAGCACTACTGCCGCCCCAGCCGCCACCATCTGAATCTCCATCCGCCCCTGCTAACACCAAACTTCATGCTCTTATTGTTTACGTTATGAATTTTTTCAGAAAAAGTAACTTTCTAATTATTATAGGGAAGCTGGGAAGGTGATGCAGCCAACTTTTTCTTTTCTCTTAACGTGCTTGAATTTGGTTCAATCCAAGAAGAATTCGATCTTCTGTGACTTTGAAAGTGGAACAAACAATGCTCGTGTTTGTAAGCTCCAAGTGACAAGTGTCATAAATCTAAATCAGAAGTAATTAAGACCAAACATCGAGGGTAATTTAGTAAAGACTGAAGAAACAAATACACAACAAGCCACAGCCATACTTTCATATCACGAATCTCTTCGTCTATCTTTCATTCTTTCTGCTTTCAAACCCAAAACCAAACCAAAAGGTCCCTTGCGAGTCGTATTAGAAAAACCATTCTTCCGTCTCCGCCATTCTTCACTTCTTCTGCTGACAGTCTCACAGCTGACTGCTTCCTTAACCTTGAGGTATGCTTTGTTAATTTTTTTGTTAAAATTTGGGAATTGAATTTAGATGTTAGGTTAGGGTTTAATTGAATTGGGAATTAAATTAAGATGTTAGGTTAGGGTTTAATTGAATTGAGAATTTGAATTTGTTTTTGAAATTGAATTGATTTGTTCAATTGAAATGATTTTTGGTATTGAATTGGGAAATTGATTTGATTAGATGTTAGGTTATGGTTTAATTGAATTGGGAAATTAAATTTAGATGTTAGGTTAGGGTTTAATTGAATTGGGAATTTGAATTTATTTTTTAAATTGAATTGATTTGTGAGATTGAAATGATTTTTGACATTGAATTGGGAAATTGATTTGATTAGATATTAGGTTAGGGTTTAATTGAATTGGGGAATTGAATTTAGATGTTAGGTTGGGGTTTAATTGAATTGAAAATTTGAATTTATTTTTTAAATTGAATTTATTTGTGAGATTGAAATGATTTTTGATATTGAATTGAGAAATTTATTTGATTAGATGTTAGGTTAGGGTTTAATTGAATTGGAAAATTAAATTTATTTATGAAATTGAATTGTGATTTGAATTGAATTGTGAGATTGAAATTATTTGTGATATTGAATTGGGAAATTCATTTGATTAGAT
>JAOQML010000197.1:40470306-40482203 GCA_027568935.1 Erythroxylum urbanii | reverse complement strand
TGTTTTAACTTCAATTAATTTATGAAGTTTACCAGCTCTAACGTAATTATGAAGTTTACCAACTTCATCAATTAGATTTTGATTTTATCCATGACTTTTGATACCTATTATTTTTATCTTTTATGTGTTAAATTAATTTTTAACTTTTGTTGTATATTGTTTTAATTTAAGCAATAAAACATTAATTTTTTCAACTTTTACTTTCTATTACTTTAATTGTGGATTTTTTTTAACTTTTGTTTTTTAAAATAAATGCTTTCTTTAAATATTATGTATGAATCTTTTTGGGACTTGTCAATATGGTGACAAAAGATGAGCCAATGAACATATATTATGGTGGTGCTTTTAAGGGGAATCCAATTGATAAATATGTTGGTAAATAAAACGAAGTTATTTATGTTGCTGATGTAGAAAGGTTTTGCCACTAGGATATTTTCAATAGTATGGAGGGATCAAGATACCTTAAATATTTATACTATAGATATCCAGGAAGGGCTTTAATGATTATTGAATGCATATATTTTATGGTGGTGTTTTTAAGAAGCACTCAATTGATACATATGTTGATAAACAAAACAAAATTATTGATGTTGTTGATCTAGAAAGGTTTTTCCATGCGGATGTTTTCAATGAAGTTAAAGTATGGAGGGATCAAAATGATATTAAATATCTAGATTATAGAATTTCAGGAAGGGCTTTAATAATAGTTAAAGACAATTGGATAATAGCCAACAAACCCTTGATATATTGTATCATCTGTTGTCAGCTAAATGTAAAATAATATATATGTATGTGAAGCACAAAGAGATTGAAGAGGATATTTTGAAATTAGGTAGGAAGGGTAGGATGGAAAAATTGGTAATACAAAATTTGTTATAGTATGTAATTAAGAGTACAAAAAAGAAAATAGTGGTAAAGAAAGTTATATAGAAGCAATTCAAATATAGTATTTGAAGAAGAGATAGAAGATAATTGTGACATAAAAGCTGAACTAAAGTTAACCCATCAGAGTCTAAGTGAATATGACATTGAAGAAGACAGTGATAAGGAATAATTTATATCAAGGGTGGTTTAAGAAAAGGATTATAATGATAATGAATTGTAAGAAGCAAGAAAACTTATGCAGGAATAATAAAAAAGGAGACTGGAAGATAACAAATTTAGTATTAGAGTTTAATCTATTAGTCCTAACTTAGAGTAACAATTAACTCAATTACTAGTAATTAAAGCTGAATTTGTTAGTTAATCTAGTTATGATACAAAATCTTTTTCTTCTAATAAGTAAGAGAGTTTTTTTTTCTAGGAGTGAAGATGGTAATAGTAATGGAGAAGCTTTAAGATACAAGTCAAAGGTCCCTGTACACAGTCCAAATTGTAGTTATCCAGATTTAATTTTGGGAATAGAGTTTGATGATGAAGCATAATTCAAAGAGGTAGTTAGGAAGTCCTTGATTGTTGAGAGGATATGTTAATTTTTTTTTAAAATTTCAAACTACAATTTGAGTTAAGTGTGTAAATGTCGATTACCCATAGAAAAGTAGTGGAAACTTTAATAGGTAAAAGAATTTTTGGCATTCAGTTTACTACATTGAAGGTCATATATGTAGTGAAGTGTACACAAATAAAAGGATTAAGAAGCATAAGTTAATTAATAGTGTCTTTGATAATTTAAAGGATATAAGGTCAATTTCTCTTAAAGATATGCATAAAATGACATTAAAACAATGTGACATAGATGTTTATCTCTCATTGTTGCATAAACTGAAAGGGCATTTTGTTGAAAAGGTGAAGGAGTATGTAAAAGTTGAGTTTGCAAAATTGTGGGACTATAAAAGAGAGTTTAAGAGGTCTAATCTGGTAACTTTATTAAAATTAAGGTAAAGATGTTTATTTTCACTAGTGAGACCCTTGTTTTTGAAAAAAATTATAGGGTTATTATAAGAAGAGAATGATCAATACTTATAAAACAATTCTAAATGTTGATGGAATATTCTTGAAAGGAGATCTAAAAAGAGTTCTACTTACTATTATGGGTAAAATTGCAAATAACAAATATTTTTTGTAAGTTGGGTTTCATTGACTTTTTCTAACATCCTCAAATAGAGATGGATGAATGTTAAATAAATATTTAATGGAGTCGCTACTATACCTTATTGAGGAAAGGTAGAGAAAAACCTATATAAAAGGCATTAAAATGATTCTAACCAGGGAAAAATGAGTTTATATTCTAATACAAAACAATAAAGGTGTTAGCCATCCTATTTTATCTACTTAAGTAGTTACCTATGTCTGAAACAAGTTTCGAAAATTTATTTGCTTTTGAAAGGAAAATAAACTTAGGTGTGAGTTTGAAAGAAAAGAATGTTGAAGCAAAGAATTTTTGAATACTTTGGAATTTTCAATTTTACCTAAGGCTTGAAATCAGATATACTAATGTCTAGGGGTTGAAATAAAATATAAAATATATGAATGAGTGTTTAGGAGCTTGTGGTTTGACCTAATACTTAAGAATAAAGTGTAGGAAGATGTCTGCATTATGTCATAGGCTTTAAGTGCAAATAAATCTTGAACTTTGATTTTAAAAGGTAAATTTTGATTTGTATGAAAGTGCATGTTAAGAATATAATGCATACTTTATGGAAGGAGTATATATTGTCTAAGTGAAGAAGGATCATAGAGGTATGATATTGTCCAAATTATTCTCGAGCATTGTTAAGTAATATTTCAATGTTTTAGGAAAATTGTTAAAGTTGAAGGAGATATGATCAATCAGAAAATGTTTTTAGGGAGGTACTAGAGAAAAATGGTGTAGGTCATTTTTAAACACTCATATTAATTGTGATATAGTTAACAACTAATTATGGGAAGCACTTAATAAAAAATTATAAATGCGAGGATTAAGGTTATAATTTCCATGTTTGAAGAGATAAGGACTTATGAAAAGTCTATAATTC
The DNA here is from genome assembly GCA_027568935.1 of Erythroxylum urbanii. NCBI lineage: Eukaryota > Viridiplantae > Streptophyta > Magnoliopsida > Malpighiales > Erythroxylaceae > Erythroxylum > Erythroxylum urbanii. The sequence continues at coordinate 40,479,249 of JAOQML010000197.1, read as the reverse complement.
AATAGAAATTTAGCTGACAATAAGTAGGGGATAATTTATGGTGAAGTTTCCAAGAATGTGTATGTTGATTGTTATTGTTTTATTACATGGAATTTAAATAAAGGTAAAAAAAGGATGATATTATACATGCTATGAACTTAAAAGACATAAGTTGCAGTTATATAGTAAGGGACATTTTCAAAATTTATTTAGTCAAGCCCGCATGACCACATATTATAAAAGAGGGAAGACGGAGAACTATATTAGTGAGTGGTATTCCACAAAAAAATAATTTGCAATTTAAACAAATATGATGCTTCTAATGCAAGTAGAATTATTTTGACTAAATGATAGAAAACACACATATTTAACCACCACCAATTAAGGTTATTAAGAAGATCAAAGAAGAAAAGAATGAGATAATAAGACAATCAATTTAAAGGTCGGCTTTATTCTCAAAGAAAACAAGGTTGATGGCTTATAAGTTATGTTTTCAAAATAGGCACAACAAACTAAAGTGTCCTAATAAATCTACTACAGAGCCTAGGACACCAACACTGGCACTTTTAGGAGTAATTTAATGTCACTAAACTACATATATTAGCTAAAGAAAAATGATTATTAATTTGAATTACTAATTTTTAAAATCTATTTAATAGTATAAAGCAAGACTAAGGGAGGTAGTGGCCATTACAATCTTCCAATTTTTGTCAACACCTAGTTTACGTGTTTTTGCCTTTTCTCTTGTTTAGGTTAGTATTTTATTTATTTTATAGATTACATGTTATTGTCTTCTCTCTTGTTTAAGTTAGTATTTTATTTCGTTTGTGTACATTTATATTCATTTCAATTTAAATACCCATCATGATTATATTTGATCAATACTCTTCAAATACATTTAGATGTATATAACAAAAAGGTAAATAAAAAAGTTGATAAAAGGGAATTGACAAGGAAGGTCTTGACAAGTCAAAGAGCAGGAAATTGGCTTCACATCAACTAGTGGGTTCAGGATCAATAAAAGTAATAGTTGAAATAAATAAGCAAGTTGTAGACTAGTTATTAGATCAACTTCTTCTATTGGTATGCCATTAACAAATAACGACTCAAGTCAAAATTAAAGCAATTATACATATTTTGCTGTTATAAGTCCTTCGTAAGTTGAGCAAATGAAAAAAAGGAAAAAGGTTGAAACAAATAGTCAGGAGGAAATCGAGTTAGCTTGGAGTTCTTATTTGGACTTAACAATCCCAATTTAACGTTGATTTGTTAAGCTACAAGATGTGAAATTACGAATACTTATATATCCCTGTTTGTTTAGATATTGATGATAGTTACTTGTAGGAGTTCAATCTTAAGTAACCTTCTTTTATGGAGTCTTGACTTTATTTTTGTATATCTTAATTTCATTTTTATAAATTGTATTATAAACATATTGAATAATTTGATGCAAATTTTAACTATTAGTAAATGATTTAAATTCTTAAAGATTTATGTTAAAAGACAAATCAATTAGTTATTTTGATTTATGTTATGGATAAAAGGAGTATTGCTTACAAATGTGTCACTAAATTATTAAAATAATATATTTTAATAGCCTAGAATTTGAACTTATGGTCCATATAACAAAATTAACATTATGAACTGATATCCAACACACAAGATATAAGGTTTGATTAGGAAAATATAAAACTAAAAGGATTTCTAAAAATAAGACATCTCTTAGTGACAACTTCTTCTATTTCCTTCTTCAAACTCCATTAAGCTCCTTTACGCCTTTTTGACTTCAATAAAGCAAATTTCTTATTTTCTTTTGGATAATAAGAAAATAACTAATAATTAACTGTAAAACAATTTAAAAGATAACCATATCATAGTTTTCTTCGTTTTAGAGACTTCATTAATCTTATAATATTATTTTTCTCTTTGGATAACTTTACATCAATAAGTTGAGAAATCTAGTTATTGAAAGAAATTACATCGTCTTAGAGGCATTATCCGTCAAAGACTTCTTTCACAGTGATGTTGGTATATTCTCAGTAACTAGGAAACTTGCTAGACAATAGTCACCAAATATGTGAATATAATGTAACCTTTACTTCTCTTCCAAAATGCACAAGAGTTGACAATAAAAGACACCACATTGTTTCATGTCATGCCCTAAATTTTTGTCTACATAACGTCACGCATGCTTAGAATTTCGTTTGCTAACGAACAATATGTGTTTGTATGTACTAATACACGTGCACGAATGGGTATTTGTTATATGTTAGGCGGGACATCTTGTGATCAGGAGTCTTCAGGAGTACAATATGCCAGCCACTACCATCCATTCAGGATTACCTATTCATTTTCTTAAATTTAATTCTATAGAGCATAAGGAAATGGACTGCATTAGTCCATCGTATTAAAATAAGTTAATTTACCTTGTTATACCATATTTATGTTATAACTTACACATTGTAGCTTATGGCTACTTAAAGCCATGGGCAGATATAAAGGGTAATATAACGCTCTATGACAACTCGCCATAAAAATTACTGAAAACTTAAAAGTAAAACTTTGATCCTTCCAATAACGAAAAAATCAGTATTTTTCAATCCCCACCCACCGTTTGAGGTAAAGGTTTGCTTGCATTGACTAAAGTTGCTCCTAGAGCAGCAAGGTTGGTGGAATCTACCTTCTTCAGGAAGTGAAAATGATGAATTGTTTGAAACCGATGCTACTAGGCCATTGATGGTGATCCTTGGCTTCAAAGGAGAGACACTAATGTATTACTAAAACTGGGGAGACCCATGAACTAATTGTGAACCATATGGCATGATTAATCTTAAATTCCTCTGGGTGTATTTAAGACGATCATGAGTTTGAGTGCATCAACCATCACTCTCCTCAACCTCCTCTTTTAACCACCACAATCTTCATGGAAAGGAAAAGAAAAAAGAAAAAGAAGGTGGTTGTTGAGTGCGGCTAGTGCAGTCATTGGCCAATTAAGGGTCCATTTAGACCACCTGCTCAGTAATTGAGTGAGATTTTTAATTATTTCATCATGGACAACTAACCAGCAATTTAATGTTTAATACATTGGAACAGTTGGTTATAGCCTGCCAACAAGAAAAGGACCCCTCTGACCTAGCTGTAGATACATAGAATGCACCAACCCAACTTGTGACTGCTAACTGCTAAGCCTGTTTTTTATATGCATGGGGTTAGGGAGATGTGATAACTCAAAGATTTTAATCTGCCAGAGCATCTCTCCTAACCTTTCACTTCTGTTAGGCTCACATATGCGAAATACCAATTCATGTCTTACCAAAATCCTATGAGTCCCCATATTTCCATGCAAGAATTGCTTTCATTAGTGCAGCCTTGAGAAGAAACAATGTTTGAAGTTGAGTTGGTTTTAGGTCAGGACATCAGTAAGGTTTCTTTTTTCCATTTTAAAGTGTCTCAATCATCTATTAGACCAGCTTTGGATACAAATGATAATGAAGGCATCTAATTATCAAATAACATAACATTTGGGAAGGCACATGGGCGGTAACCACCAAGAGACCACGTGAATGAATAGCCTAACCAAACCTTTCCTTCCCTACTTCCTCATTGATGCAACGTAAACAAAACTGGTCCATTCTTGGGATGTCAACAACCATCAGTTTCATGAGGTTAAAAGTTTTACTGTCTACTGTTATTACAGTTTATTGAACTCAAGTTTTTCAGCTTTAGCATTTCAGTGGCAGAATAAGCCAACCATCTGCACTCTTCTACTTGAGCTGCCAATGAGTTTGTTCCAGTAGCTTGAGCCACGAGTAAACTTACAATTGAAAAGAGGCCGAGTTGTTGAAAGCTTTTGTCAAAACCAACAATTGGTTAAGACTGCCCTGTGAGCTAAGGCCACAAATGCAGCGCACATGTCGAACCCAGGTCCTATGATTCTCAATTCACCAATAAGTATATTTGCAATGGTTGGGGCCCTGGAGTTTGGATGGGAATACAAACAATTCACAGAATTACATCAGGAATATTAACTTCACAGATTTTGGATGTTCTTAATTATTTTTCTTTTTCCTGACAAACACTCTAATAACATCTCAGAAATTAGCTTGCAATTAAGTTTGCAAGTCTTTACTACTAACAGAACGTGAAAAAGTCGCAGAACTCAATATTGCTAAAAGAGCAAGACGTATATATTGTGTTCCAACTCTGCTGAGTAGTCGTCAGAGTCCTCGAACATGCTTCAACCTCAACCATTTCACTAAATTTTTTAAGAGAGCGGCAGATTTCATCCAAAATAACATCAAACTTTTTTGGGGCAACTTCCCAAGTATTGTGAGTCGAGAAATATTGCAAGTGAAGTATATATTTAGCATTATTCTTTCATAAGAGAAGCATATATTCAGCAGTTTCTCTATCAAGATATCGTATTTATAATAATTAATCATTGTATCTCCAAATTTGATTTACTGCTCAAATGTTATACTTCACTTGCATATATTCATACAAATAATCAATAGAAATTAAGACAATATAGAAACTCTTTTATGGTTTCAGAATCTTAAATCTCTTAATCTAACGAGTCATTGTGCCAGTCATGATGACCACACATTTCTTCATATCCAAAAATCTCTCACCAATTGCCATTGAAATTGAATTCAACTATCTTTTGGGGAAAGTGCATCTTTCTCCGTTGATACGAGTGTACAATTATTAACTCATTGATGGTTCTTTCCCTCCTCCGTCACCATATATGTGGAGGATAAATCAAACATAGAATCCTTCTTTTGACTTTGTAACGGTCAACAAATTTTCAGTTGGATTGTAAGCCTGATATCTAAAACCTTGCTTTAATTAGATTGTTAGTGCTGGTACTGCTTATGCAGCGTGGCAAAAGCTTATCACTGCATATGTTTCTGGCTCTAAAGGCACAAGTCAGATAACCCAAATAATAGCTAGCTACTTTTCGACATGGAAATGATTCGATTATAACCCATGTCCAGCGGGCTAAACTTATGATTGATCAATTGGTTGGGCCTGGCACTCCTCTTACAGATGATGATCTCTGTAAATTACATCATAGATGATCTTGGACCAGCATCAGTCACTTGTGCATGTCTTAGAAGCACACTTAAAATATGTGTCATTTGATGATCCTTATGATTCCTTCAATGCATCTGTTAATTTCGGAGCAAGTCAGAATTCTCAAGGCTGTGGTAGATAGTTTCGCCGTAGAAGTGATAGAAATGATACTAAGTCATGGCCCTCAAGGTCAGGAACAGATGACTTGTTTTTGTTAGCCTGTTCTTATCCTATTTTATAAATATCTATCAATTTAATAAATGAAGTCCACAGAAAATGAATGGATAAATGCTCATAAAATAAAGTAGGAACAGAGTAATAAAACAAGTAATTTGAATTTCTAAAAAAAAAAAATCTGAACTCCTCAATGTCACTCAAGATTTTTTAGTCCTCAAAATGGTTCTCTCGCCGTTCTTCATGAGTTAGGCATGGGCAGCCTCTTAATATGACAGCCGTTGTTTTTCTATAATTGTAATGATATTGGCCACTTCTCTTGTCAATGCCTTATAGACAGGATCCATTTTCACAATCCAACCAAACTAATGTCCCATATTGCTGCTAGCTCCACTTAGCATCCAAACAGCAACTGGATCATAGTATCAGGAATAACTCATCATCTTACTTCGAATCTCAACAATCTGGCAGTCTGTTCCAAATATGATGGCTCTGGAGAACTTACCATTGGTGATAATAAATAATAATAATACCCTTCCTATTTCTCATCTTGGTCACTCCATGCTTATGTTAATAATTTTCGTTTCTCTCTATCTAATATTTTGCATGTTCTTGTTATGCATCAAAATTTACTCTGTGTTTGCTTTAACCAAACGTAATCCTTTTTCTGTCAAATTCTTTTCTAATGATTTTCTTGTTAGGGATTTGGCAACTAGGTTCCCACTCTGTCCAGGGGAGAATAAGAATATTAGAATATAATATAAATGTACATTCATCATTAATACTGACAACTGTAAAGATCAAATAAACCATACGCTTGTATGGTTGATATTCTCTACTGTACCAGATTCTGTTATGATAAGTGTATATATCATATCGAGCACAGTTTGTGAGGCATGCTCAACATTATTCATTCTTTCTGTTATATTGATTTTCTCTTTCTTGGTATCAGAGCACTACACAACAATGTCTACCTCAGCCACTTCCTCTGCATCCTCAGTGCAGACGTCTTCATCTCCTTCATCAAGAACATACACACTATTCAACTCATCCAGCCAGACTACATCTATCAAGTTGGATAGGAGTAACTAAATGGTCTGGGAATCTATTGTCCTACCGTTGATTGAAGGCAACCTACTTGTATCCCACATTAATGGGATCAGTGCAGCGCCACCTCACCTCATCACTTCTAGAACGGAGATCATTCCAAATCCAGCATTTGAGGAATGGTTCTCAGTCGATAGACTTCTTGTAGGGTGGCTGCGCAACACAATGAGCCTGGAGATTAGTACTCAACTTCTTCACTGTCAAATTGCTCGAGAACTTTGGATATGAGCAAAAGAAATTACGTGTGTATCTATGAAGTCCAGGGTGATGGTGTTCAAGTCGGAACTCCACCAAACTAGGAAAAGCAATATGAAGATGGAAGAATATTTGGCAAAAATGAAGAGCATCTCAGATCAACTCACCTTAGTTGGAGCTCCAGTTGCTACGGATGACCTCATTCTACATATGTTGAATGGTTTGGACGCAGACTACAATCCCATTTTAGTAAAGCTAATTGATCAAGTTGATTTAAAGTGGGTTGAAACATAGTCAACATTATTGGTGTTCGAAAGTAGGCTGAGCAACTCAATCACTTCTCATCGTTAACTATTCAACCATCAGCAAATGTGGCTCAACGAGTGGGATCAGATTCTACTAATAATAGTCAGAAGAATTTCTCTGAAAAATCCTCTTGGCGTAGTTCACGTGGTGGACGAGGCCTTGGTAGATCTCGTGGAAGAAAAGGAGGATATAATAACAGTGGTGGACGTCTCTTTTGCTACCTATGCGAGAAATCTGGACATACGATACTGAACTGCTATCACAGTGGTGCTTCATATCACGTGACACCAAATCCTACATAAGTTGATAATTTCTCTCCTACAGGTAAACAATATCTTTCCACTTGTACTGGAGAAAAGGCTAGCATAATTGGCATTGGCACAACTTCTCTCCCGCACTCAAATTTAGCACTCAAAGATATTTTAATTGTACCTTCTGCTACTAAAAGCTTGTTGAGTGTTCATAAATTAACGAAGGATAATCCAGTGGTAGTTGCATTCACTAATGATGCTTGTGTGGTAAAGGATAAGACTTCAGGACTTCAACAAGGGCGTGATCAAGCAAACACAGCAACTCTAACAGTAAAGCAACAACAAGACTTTAGGACTTGGCATTATAAACTAGGACATACCAGTAATAGAGTCCTACAGAATATACTACTTAACTACAACATTGATATTGATTTCCAAAACTTAACTACTCACCTCTTGAATTAGTTCATACCGATTTATGGGGACCATCACCAGTGCATTTCGTAGGTGGTTTTCGGTTTTACATACATTTTATAGATGATTTTAGTCGCTATACCTGGATTTATTCATTAAAACACAAGGGAGAAGCAGTTAATGCATTCAACTTCTTTCGTTCACAGATTGAGAACAAACTTGATACCAAAATCAAGACTATTCAATATGATAATGTAGCTGAATATAAGCCATTTATTCCGATTACTCAAGCAAATGAAAGAGAGATGTGCTATACATGTCTATACACGTCTGAACAGAATGGTAGAACTGAATGGAAGCACAGGTACATAGTGGAAATGGGTTTGACATTACTAGCACAAGCACATCTACCTCTTACCTACTGGGTTGAGGCTTTCCAGACAGCAATATACCTTATAAACTGACTCCCTACCCTTGTGCTCAAAAACCTGACTCCCTTATTTCAACTATTTAATGAGAAACCTGACTATCCAACTCTCCAACCTTTCGGGTGTGCATGTTACCCCTGCCTTGAACCATATAACACACTTAAATTTCAATATCACAGTCAGAAGTGCATATATTTAGGTCCAGCATCTCAACACAAAGGCTTTAAATGCTTAAGCTCCACGAGAAGAATATATGTCTCTTGTCATGAAGTATTTGACTCTTTGAGTTTTCCTTGTAGTATAGGCTTCCTAAACAGAAGGGCACAATACCTACCAATGACAGTGCTGTTCCCATTTTGGTAACTTTGCATGACGCAGAACACTCAAAAAGGGCTGACCCAATGGCTATTCTTCAAGCGTCTAGTGTAAGTTCATTAAGCCAAGACACAAGCAGTCCCGAATCAGAATCTGAAAGAAGGTCACCCAACTCAAGTCCAAATGTTGCGCCAACAGATGATGGCATTGTTTCGGTTCAACAGACACATGAGTCTATTTCAAGTGAGGCCAATGAATCAAATTTTCAAAACAGTAGTGCAGCTCAAGAACCTGGATTACACCCTATGACTACTCGATCTCGGGCTGGTATATTCAAACCTAAACTTCCTTATGTTAGTCTTATTGAAAATAAAAACATAACCCAGTCCTCTCAAGCTTCCGAACCCAAAAGCATACCAGAAGCTCTCTCTCTCCCTCACTGGAAGCAAGCCATGCTAAATGAATTTGACGCTTTACAAAGAAACAAAACCTAGGTCCTTGTACCATATGATGGAACCCAAAAGCTCGTTGACTGCAAATGGGTCTTTAAGACCAAGTTCAAAGCAGATGGATCTCTTCTTAAGCACAAAGCACGACTTGCAGCGAAGGGTTATCAACAAGCTCCTGGAGTAGATTACGGAGAAACCTTCAGCCCTGTGGTTAAAGCTACAACTATTCAAATTGTATTTACCATAGCC
>JAOQML010000197.1:40456388-40470206 GCA_027568935.1 Erythroxylum urbanii | reverse complement strand
ATTATTATTATTATTATTATTATTATTATTATTATTATTATTATTATTATTATTATTATTACTACAGAAAGTGACAAAAAACCTGACTAGTTTATTTGTAGAAGACCAGTATCTTAAATGCTTGAATAAAATAAGCACAAGAACTAACCACATGAAATTAAATTGCCAAACAAAGAAGGAAGCCAGAGTGAGCAAATAATGTCAAGCATGAAAACGGTAGCATAAGGGTGACGGAGTCATGATTTAAAAGGAGCAAACAATAATAATAATTGGGGAAGCATGCAAAGAAAGAACTGTGGTTTAAAAGCGGGCAGTATTGTAGTTTTACCACACTTGACAAAGCCTAAGTGTCCGAAGAGATTTTTTCTTTAGAGGCATGCAAGTGACATAGTACAATGAGCATGGATAGAAGGGCGTCTAAAGAAAAAGGCTTTAGAGAAAAAATATATATGATGAATTTGGTTAGGAATGAATCTAAAAAAAACGCTGTGTACCAGAAAAAGTTGCAAGTTAAAAAGTGGATTACCAACAGCTCCTACAAGGAAAAAAAAGATGTCCTTTACGTGTTAGTAGTATCAACACAGTCGCAACAACAGAATTGTCAAAAGTCTCGAGCAAACTAATAGAAAAGACTCGTGATGTGCCAAAACTCTGCAAAAGTTGACGTATGTTCCTCGAATGCAGTGCAGGCACCAAAGCTTCACTGTCCCCTACTGACAGACTTGGTTGGTCAGAACAGGAGTTACGTATAGAGCAGAGACAAAGCTACTAGGCTAACTTACATAACAGCCATGTCAATTGCTAGCTGCGGCACGGAAAAACGTAAGTTAATCTACTAGAGGCAAAACTAGAAAATCTGAACAAAAGAACAGGAGCTCCTTAAGGGTTGTGGACTCATAACAATAGGTAAAAGCTAGAGAAAAATGTTCCTATATAGTAACCTACATTTACGACCAATTATTGAACATTTGTATAGTATCACAATAGTAGAGAAAAAAAGATTATTGTATCAAAACATATGTGAGTGGATTAATATTAGGAGCTTGAAGGTTAAATTATTAAAAACTGAAATTATGTACTATGGTACAACCTATACTTTAGATTGTGTTTTCAATAAACATCATTATTTCCATTCGAAGATGAAGTTTCATGTCAAAATGAAAAGACACCATTATTCACTTGAATTTGTTTGGCTAATGAAATATATGTTATTGAAGGCTTTTTTAATATCAATAAAATTCACAAAGCTACAAGCCCAAATTAGAGCTTTTTTTAGGTTTGATCAATTTAAAACCAAATCTTTTAAGTTACTCAATAAAGGTCTAATAGTTCATGAGTCTGCTCAATCTTAGGCTATTTTGGATGGAAATTATGAAGTGTCATACACGCGCTATTATATAGAGGTCAATTGATCTTTAAATGCCACCTTAAAAACACACGTAGCTTTCAAAAAACAAAAAATAAATAAAAGCCTTTAAATTTTTACCAGAAACCTATATCAACTTTTAATTCTCAAATTTCCACCATGTTTCTTTCAATTGTCTAATCACTCAAATCCCTTCACACATCATCACTTCATGCTGGTGCAGAGATGGAATGGGGGATGAAGCCATTGGGTTGTTAGTAGACATACAGAATAGCAGATTTCAACTAACTGCTGTCAGTTATAATATTGTTCTTTTTAGGTTGTGCAAAGTACATATAGTTGATGACGCCATTGAAGTGATTGTAGCAATGTCTGAAGAGAGATGTCGGCCTAATGAAACATCTTAAACATTGTTGATTAAAGGGATTGGTTTTTCGAGATTTCGAGCAGAAGCATTGCAGTTGGCCAATGCTCTTCAACGTTTGGATGCTATAACTGAAGGATCACTAACTTGTTTGAATAAGGCCTTCCCTTTACTAAAGGCTTACGAAGACCTTGCACATTCAGATGCTAAGAATTAACTTTGCATGTCTAATTACATGGTTTTGTAACCAGAAGAGATTCTGCTCATGTACCTATTCTTTTCGACTTTAAGCATACAAGAGCAAATGCTAGTTTGTACTAGTGCTAACAGACTGTGATCATGGGATTATTTTGGAACTGTTTGCAGGTGTATTTAGAGGTGAAATGAGGCATGATTTGTATGAGAGGATTAAGTCTCATTTCCAGCACTCAAGGTGTAGTATCCATTGTTATTCAAGAAAGAAGGCTCATATCATGGAAAAGTAACGTAAAAATAGAAAACATCCACACTTTGATCAGATTCTCAACATTCTTTTGCACAAACCGAAGAATTTATAGAATGTATAGGTTATGAAACTCCCACAGTTTTATCATTAACTTGTACCGAATGATCATACCATGTCGTGAACAAGTAATGAACTTGATGGAATCATTCATCATCACCTAGATCATGTTGAGTGACTAGTTTCATCAACGAGATGGATATTTTGAATATGTATAAGAATGTTGGCATTTAATTGGTAAATTAAAACTTACCATTTGTAAATTAAAGGTTTCATGGTTTGTGACACCCAAGTCTAATTTCTTATTTATTTTTTATTTTAAAAAGAAAAGAAACAGATAAATGAATGATTGGATGACGGTGCATAGACATCGTCGTTGTTGTCTTAGAGTCCAGCAGTATTAACAAGTAAGAAAGATCATAATTTCCATCATCTCTCATTAATGACATGTTCCCCATTCCTTGTAATCTTCACTATTTTAATATAACATTCCAACCAAGCTATGCCTGATGAGTTCTTGTTCAATCATCATGTTCCTTCCTGCAAAACTAATGCCATCTCAATCCAAGGTACGTCCATGAGTTCTTTCTCTTCTTCAACAAGTAATAATATATCATCATCAACCTCTACCTCCATCAAAACTCACCACCTTCCACCTCCCTCCTCATCTAGCCAGAAACTGGGTAGTTTTAAAAGACATAGAAGGTGAAACTCTTCATCATCTAGCTTAACATAAGATTCTTATAATAGAAGACAAGAAGATGCCCTTATCCCTGTATTTGATCACCAAAATAATGTCAAGGTAATTGATTATTTTGGAAAAAGGTAATTGATTAATGTGCAAACAACAGAAAAAGTCCCTACTACAATGATCTCATTGACCCAACTCTACTCTTTTCACTGCTAGTGGATTCATATATATATATATATATATATCACATACATTCACTCCCTTATTGTACCTCTTAAACTCACCAGCCTAGGCTTGTTTGTAGGGTTGTGCATTGAACTGTATAAAAAGGTGCAGAGAGAGAAAGAGATAGAAAGTTGTGACTTTTTAGGAGAGGCTTGGATTTGAATGCTTGGGTATGTGTATGGTTAACGAGCTTTGATGTGGAGGTTGGTCAGCTTTTAAGAAAGTAAAAGAAAAAAAAAAGCAAGTCAAAGTGAGCAGAAGATGGTAACTTTGTAGATGTGCCATGTAATATACCAAATTCAAACTTAACGGTGCGTGTATTATATAGCCAAATTTTTATATAAAATAGCCTAACATTGAGCAAAATTGATAACATTTAGACCTTAATTGAGCAAGTTAAAATGTTTGGCCCTAAAATGTTCAATTGCGAAAACATTTAGCCCAAAATTAGACATTTAGCCAATTCACAATTATTAATTTTTATTGAGTGCTAAATAAACCTTTAAATACATGTAATAACAGATAAATCATATACCATAGATAAATTAGTCTAGGAGCTAACAATTCATAATTAAATAATAAATTCAATTTAAATAAGGTTAATAACCTACAAATTTTTTAATAAAAACAACAGAACTTATAATAGTGTCTTTGAAAATTAAAACCTAAGCTAGTCTTATTATCTTGTAGCTAAATAACATAGGTTGAACATTAAACAAAGCAAAGCAAATGGAGGATTCCTAGACAATGATGATTTCCTATGGAAAGGTTGGTAACCCATTAAGCCATTAATAGAAGCAGGGTTTTAGATTTTAGTAGGGTCTTTTACAACAAGCATAAGAATTTTGACCATCACACATTATGATTTTTTCAGGCATTATTTATTACATAGCATGAAAAGCGTTGCAAATCCATCATAAATAGTGTTAATAAAGAACACGAGATGATTAACCTCTAACATTATGTTTGAACATTAGAACTTATTGGAAATTGTATGAAATATTTGTTGTATTTTTCACTATATTTTATGAAAGGCTTTAAGGACTTAATATATACTATGAAGTACATAAGATAAGTATAAATATACAATTAAAAAAGATTGGTACATATCCAGAATAATGTTGACAGCCTTATCACTAAGCTAATTGTAGCACCCCCTTATCGTAGGACAAGCACTGGGGCGCCCGCAGGTCATTCTGAGACATAGTTAAGATTATGGAATAATCAGATGTTGTCAACCCCTTTAAGCTCATAATGACTTGTAATCGTGAGCTTATCACAAAGTTGTTGAAACACAGAAGAAGGCAAGCCTTTAGTCTTAATATCAATTTGATTAGTGGAGGAAATATGTCTAATAGAAACTGCTTTACTAGTAACCAAGTCTTGAACAAAATAAATGTCAATCTCAATATGCTTCTTAAAAGCATGAGTAACTGAATCAGAAACAATGAAGGTGGCACCAAGATTGTCACACCAAATAGTGGGTGCGAAGCAGAATAAGTCGATTTCACAAAGTAGAAAAGTGATCTGATGGAGTTTTGTAGTGGCGAGAGCAATAATTCTTTTTTCAACTTCAATATTAGATCTGGAAATAGTAGGTTATTTCTTAGCACTCCAAGAGATTTGATTAGAGCCAAGAAAGATAAAATAGTCAAATGTAGAATGATGATCAATGGGACGTCCATCCCAATCAGTATCACAATATATATGTAAGGTAAGAAAGGATGATTCAGGGAAATGAATGCCATAGAGGGCATGGAACGAGGATATCATAAAATTTGTTTAACCATAGTCCAATTAAAATCAGTAGGGCAATGTAAGAACTGAGAGACTTTACTGATAATAAGTTAAATATCAGGACTAGTGAGATAGAAATATTAAAGAGAACCAACAGTGTTACTAAACTTAGTAGGATCAGAAAGTGGTTGACTATGATTTTTAGGCATAGGGAGAGATAGGTTAATGAGAATGTGGACAAGTTTAGAACTATTTAGACCAGTTTAAAGAAGGAGATATATAGTGTATGTGATTTGATTAAGGAGAAAAATCATTGAATGTAGTAATGGATTCAAGGCCCAGAAAGTGATGGAGCGTTCTTAAGTCTTTTATATGAAGATCATAGATAAGGAAGGAAATGAAGGTAGGTGAAGAACTTGTAACCAAGATATCATCCACACAAACCCATACAAAGGTGGTATGAGATGAGATCATGTGAATAAACAAAAAAGTGTTAGATATTGAGGAAGTGAAGTTAAGTTTAAGAACCTTCTGACTTAGGCGATGAAACCAAGCTCAAGGAGCTTGTTTCTTACCATATAGAGCTTTACAAAGACGACAAATATGATGAGTATAATGTGGGTTTATAAAGCCAGGAGGTTGAGATATAAAGGTATGCTACTGATGATGACTATGAAGAAAGACGTTCTTTACATCAAGTTGATGGACTGACCAATTATAAGAGAAGACATGGGTAAGAATTATATGAATGGTAATGGGTTTGATAACACGACTAATGGTATCAATGTCATTAATACCCAAAACCTGATGATATACTTTCACAATGAGTCAAGTTTTATATCGTTGAATGGAATAATCAAGTTTTCTTTTAGTGTAAAACACCTGTTTACACTCAATAATGTTGGCATTAGATAAAGGAGGAACCAGAGCCAAGTATGGTTATGATAGAGTAGTGAATTCATCAATAATAACTTGGAGAGTGAGAAAAGTTGTTGGCTTGAGTGAAAGACATAGGATAAAGAGAGGATGTAACAAGCATATACCTCTGGTCAAGTAAAGCGACTATAATCATCGACAAAAATGATAAATTAATGATAATCAGAAAAGGAAATAGATAGGGACTATCCTCAAATATCATAATAAATAAGTTGTAAAGGTTTTGTGAAAATACTAGAAGATGGTGAAAATCGAAAACAAACACTTTTTCTTTAAAGATATGAAGTACAAAAAGTTATGACATTAGATTTAATGGATAAATAATTAGATAATCTAGAAAGTATAGTTCGATACAGATGATCAAGATGTTGATGCCAAAGATCAAGCAAAACAGGAGTGATTGTGAATATAACAAAAATTTTGAAGTGTAAAGGAATATTCATTAGATAATGATTATTGTGGTTGGAACTCGAGAGAAGCAGTATCTTAGATTTGAGGTCCTTTATAATATAACCAAAAGGATTAAATTTAATGAGATATAAGTTATCAGTAACAAATTTGGTAACAAATAAAAGGATAGTATTGAGATGTAGAACCCTAAAATATTATTAAGATGAAGTGGATGAATATGAGTATAAAATGTAAAAAGACCAGTGGAGAAAATAAAATGTAAAAAGATCAGTGGAGAAAATAAGAAAGGCTTGTTTATTATCTGTAATCATTTAGTTTGAACGATCATACAAAGATACAAATTGTACAATAAGAGGATTAGGTATCATGTAAGTAGTAGCACCAGTATTAGGTAACCATTCAATAACATTGTCAAAGTTGTAATGTTAACTATCCTTATGATTATGAATGTTCACAATAGAGAAGACTATCATGAGAGAATTGGACCCAAAAGGAGGCCTAATTGGACAATTTCCAAGCTCAGAATATCAAAAATGACAATGGACGCCAATATGATCCCGTTTCCATCAAATTTGATAGTGAATGGGATTGGGCTGATGAGTTGCCTATAATGATTGAGTTGGTGAGTTAGGTAATTAGAGGCATTTTGGAACATTGAGCTTAATGACCTAATAGAGTTCTCGATCCACTAGTAGTTATAAAAAGACTTATTTACATTGGGGTTGGATTCCCCAATAAATCATCTTCCTCTAGACATTATACATCCTCTATAGCCATTTCTCCCACCTTATGAGTATCTACCATTATTGTTGCCAGAATATGATGTAAGAAGCATCGTCTTAGAAGGATGTGGTGAGTGATATGCTAGTAGTTTTTGTTCGTGAATTAAAAGTCTAGTTCTAAGATCTTATAAGGTAATGAGGCAATCTCAATATTCAATCACCATGATGAAGGATTCATATTCAATAAGGAGTACATTTAAGGTGAACAAAACAAGGTCGTTGTCCAAGATGCAATCTCCGATAGCTGAGAGTTCTTTAGCAATAATAGAGACGATGTTCAAGAAATCTGTGATAAAAGATGCACCTTTTTAAATGGTATGGAGTTTGCGCCGGAGAAGAGAAAGTTTAGACGATGATTATTGGAGAAAGTGAAGCTTAAGAACAGTCTAGAGGTTATGATTTGTGCTACATCCAAAAGCAAGGTGTGCGATGGAATTGGAAAGTGATGCTATAATAAAACAGTAGACCAAATGGTCAAAATTTTGCCACTTGCTATATTATGGAGATAAGGGATCAAAATTTGAGTCTTTTTTATGGTCGGAGAGTCCCACCAAAAAGATTAGAGGTAATAAGGACAACCTGGATTTGATTTCACTAGACCAGGTAATTTATTGCATCCAAAGATGATGTGAGAAAATTAATTAGTTGATTGAATGTTAAAATAGAAATAGTATGCTTTGCCATTGTTAGTTTGATATAGGAACTGCAATGGTACTAATGTTATTATGTGAAGTTTGGTAAATAGTGAATTGGTATTAGTGTTTGTATATTTGGATGTTGTTTTCGGTTTATAGTATAACAATAACAACTTAGTAAAAATTTTGTTGATACACAAAATCTAGGAAGGTTTAATAATACGCAGACTTATCCCTAACTAATAAAGAGATTATTTCCAAATGAATCAGATGAGTTGTTTTTGGTGTATAATAATAGTAAAAAAGAAATTTAAATGTAGATTATTAATTTTGGTGTAACCTCTAATACCATGATGAAAGTTATTTTTTTACTGTATTTTATAAAAGGATTTGAAACCTTAATATACATTATGAAAGTACATAAAATAACTAAAAAATATCAATCTAAAATAGATTGATAAATATTGTTAGTCATAGCCAGTTAAAGATTTTAGGGCACGTAGCATCAACAGTAGAAGCAAATTAAAAGCACCGTAAAATTATGGCTCCAATTTCAAGAGGAAAGGTCACATTTAGACAAGGTGACAACTTTAGTACATGCTATAGATTACTTAGGAAAGTTTTTTCACAATATGATTATGAACTCAAGCTAATGGTGATGCCACCGTAAAGGGTTAAGCAGGCGTTCCTACTATTTTATCGGTTTTGGTTAAAGTAAAAAAAATCCTATTTTTACTTATTTTTAGGCCATTATAAAGAGTATAAATAAGTAAAATATGAACTTTTTTATTATTCTTTAGGTAATCAATAATAGATGTTATTTTAATTTATTTTTTTAAAAATAAAAATAAACTTTATTTTATTATTTATAAAAATAAATTCTAGGCAAATGCCCACCCTGCTTTTACCCAATGCCGGCCTTGGGTTTAAGATGCAATTAACAAGCTCCAGTGCTTCCTAAACCTGTAAACGTGGCCATCAACTTTACATTACCACGTAGATATACTGATTAACAAAGCAAATATTTAATCTATCATTCAACATACACGTCACTCTCTTGCCACGTGGCCAGCATCTCTGTTCCTGTTTGTACAAGATCTTGTTGCCTTTCAAGTAAGGTGCTGACTTAAGGTGGAAACAAAGAACATCTTCATAAAACGTGTCTCGGATACGCCTCAGTTTTTTTTAAGGGAAGTAAATGAAAAACGTTACACGTTAAATTTGGAGAAATAAATTTCCGATAAATCTTCTAAAAGGATCAATTGGCATCTAATAAGTGTTGTGTTAAAATGATAGACACTGATGTCAAAATTACCGACATATTTAACTAATCAATCAACGTATTTGTTACTTTTTCGGTAAATATGCAGATGAGTAATAGTCCAATTTCTAATAAATAGCTCATAAATATCCCAAACAATTAAATTGGACATTCTGAAATGACTGTCTATAAAAAACAGAAGATTAAACATTGCCTTGCAATCCAAACGAGGACAGAAGATACGCCTCAGTTTCTCTCTATACCAAGACACCTAAAAAAGAACGAACCTTAAAGTCCACTATCGGCATGATAACTAGAATGGCCCGAGGACAAACCCGTCATTTCAGTTTCGGCCTTTTAAATGATGTGACCTGAAACTCCAGCAGTCGAGCTGTTTGTTATTCTTGCACCGTTTCCCGGTTTTTTGAGCAAGAGACACGGGGAGAAAGATTGCGACTCTGGGAGCGAATCGAGGATCGGAAACAAAAAAGAAATGGGATTCGTAAGCACATTATTGGGTTTCTGTGGATTCAGCGTGGGGATTTCAATGGGACTCGTGATCGGTTACTATCTTTTCATCTATTTCCAGCCCAATGACGTTAAGGCAAAGTTTCTATGTTTGCTTTTTGATCTGTTAATACGTGTTACTGTTAAATTGTGAGGGAGATTTGGAAATGTGGACTCTACGGCAACTGAGAAGTTCAGTTTTTTACATTAAAAAATGTTGGCAAATTTCGGGTTTTTGTCGTGGAATGGAAAAGTTGATGTCATTTTGCGACAGGATCTAGAGATTCGATCGTTGGTAGAGCAGGATTCGGAGACTTTGCAACGGATGCTTCCGGAGATTCCGCTCTGGGTGAAGAATCCTGATTATGATCGCGTGAGTATCGTTTATTTTTTGCTTTTGTGATCTTCTTATTTTAATGGGTACTACTGGCTATGTACTCATTTTGATTTGGACATTTAGCTTATGTTTCTTTTGGTTTTGTTTTTAGGTTGACTGCCTTAACAAGCTTCTTCAGTACATGTGGCCTTATCTGGACAAGGTTCAATCTTTATTTCCTTTTCATGGTTCTGTGTTATTGTTGTGGGCAGTTCACTGTGTCGTTAGTCTGTTTTTGGTGCTGAATATATGTGTAATTATGATTCCACAGGCCATATGTAAGACTGCAAAGAACATTGCAACACCCATTATTGCCGAGCAGATACCCAAGTATAAAATTGATGCGGTTGAATTCGAAACACTGACTCTAGGGTCACTACCACCAACTTTTCAAGGTAGACTTCTTTTATTCACTCTTTTGATGACTTTGAGTGATCATTCCTCTCTCTTAATTTCGTGTTTCCGCAAAATTTTGTGTGATCAGGTATGAAAGTTTATGTTACTGATGAAAAGGAGTTGATTATGGAGCCGTCTCTAAAATGGGCTGGAAACCCTAATATCACTGTTGCTGTTAAAGCTTTTGGGCTGAAAGGGACTGCTCAGGTTATTGAATTTGTTTATTTTATTGTTTGGATTCCATCATTTTTGTAGCTGTTTGTCTCTTGTTGAACTTTTTGTTACTTTGATACCTATAGGTGCTGGATCTGCAAGTTTTTGCCTCGCCCCGTATAACTTTGAAGCCGCTGGTCCCAACTTTTCCTTGCTTTGCTAAAATATGTGTATCCCTCATGGAAAAGGTTGATGCTTATATTTCATTGTTTTAGTGGAAGTAAAACACTTTATTTCGTCCTACGTGATTGGATTTTTAGACATGTAATTGTGTAAACTATCCATCTAAAACACGACATATGTTCCAGTAGGTACTTATTATTCATCAGGAAATCGTCAAATGGATATATTGCTGCAAGGAAAACTATACCTCTCATTTGCTTCTGCTCGCAAATGTTTGATCTGTATCTTCCTTTCCTGTGCTGCTGCATCCATATATTTGAGGACTGCTATTTTAGTGGTCTTTTGGGGTTATTAGACGACAATCTTGCAAAGAAATTTGAACTGTGTCTTATTGTCCTAATCCACCCTTGGGGATTAGAGAGCTGGGTGGCTGAATCTAGTCCTTATCATTGTTGAATAATTAAGTGCAGATCTTTTATAGCCTTGCGTATCTTTATGGACACTAATTGATGTCACCATCAAATAATTTGTTAATATTGGTGTGTGCATTAGTTCTTTCTATTAATTAATATGTTTTACCTTGCAGCCACATGTTGACTTTGGTCTCAAGCTCCTTGGTGCTGATCTTATGGCAATACCTGGTCTGTACAGGTTTGTCCAGGTACTAACTGTTTTTTCTCCTTGTTCTACTCTGCTTTTCATGTACTTAAAAACATCTGACCAACCTGTTCAGTATCTTAACTTCCGTTCATTTATGTTAGTTATTGATTTTTAAGAGGTTTTTCCTTGTAAATATTGTGGTAGTTATGTTTTTCTTTTTCATTTTTGTTCTGCAGGAGATTATCAAGGATCAGGTTGCAAACATGTATTTATGGCCTAAAACACTAGAAGTGGCAATACTGGATCCTGCAAAGTATGATTGTGAGCTATACTTACAAACTTTTTAGGGAACTCTTTAACTAATTGAACTTTGTTTCTCTAGCTATCTCAGACTTTTCTGAATGTGAACTTTGTTATTGGAAACTACAGGGCCTTGAAGAGGCCTGTTGGAATTCTCAATGTGAAGGTTCTGAGGGCACTGAATCTTAAGAAGAAAGATCTGCTGGGTGCATCAGATCCGTATGTGAAAGTAAAGCTCACTGAGGATAAGCTTCCATCTAAGAAAACCACTGTGAAACATAAGAACTTGAACCCAGAATGGAATGAGGAATTTAATATAGTCGTTAAAGATCCAGAGACACAGGCTGTAGAGTTTCATGTTTATGACTGGGAGCAGGTAAGAATATCCCTTGTGTGCTGGGAACCTAATGTATCATGACATGTGTTCATCCCAATCTGTTTACTCCTTGCTTAGGTTGGCAAACATGACAGGATGGGTATGAATGTAGTTCCTCTGAAAGAACTCACTCGAGAGGAGCCACAGGTTTTGACACTTGATCTCCTGAAAAATATGGATAAGAATGATCCTCAAAATGAGAAGGCTCGGGGGCAGCTTGCAGTAGAATTGATGTATAAACCATTCAAAATAGAGGAGTTACCCAGTTTTGACGAAACAAAAGATTTGCAGAAGGCTCCTGAAGGAACTCCTGCTGGTGGAGGAGTACTAGTACTTATAGTTCATGAAGCTCAGGATGTTGAAGGAAAGTATCATTGTAACCCATCTGTGCGGATTCTTTTTAGAGGGGAGGAGAAGAGGACAAAGGTATAAGTTTGAAACATCGACGTATATATTTTGGTGAATTTAACAGATAATTTCTTACGTCGATTTCTGCTTTAGCGTTTAGTGATGTGCTCTTTAGAAAGAAATTGGATGGTGTTTCTATTTAGTAAAAAGATTGGATTTCTCCCAAACTGTTTCTGAACAAGTGAATAGAGAGTTGATGGGAGTCCTTTGATTGATGCAGCGTGTAAAGAAGAACAGAGATCCAAGGTGGGAGGAGGCGTTCCAGTTTATACTGGAGGAGCCACCCACTCATGATAGGATGCATGTGGAAGTTGTGAGCACCTCCTCAAGGAACCTATTGCATCCAAAGGTAAGGCATATTCAGCTATGTAGCCATAGAGGATATTGAAAAAGCAATTGACGATCTGGGTTACTCTTATTCTTTAACACAGGAGTCTCTGGGATATGTGGACATAAGTCTAGCTGATGTTTTAAGCAACAAAAGGATTAACCAAAAGTACCATCTCATAGACTCCAAGAGTGGAAGGCTACAAATTGAGTTGCAATGGAGAACGGCTTCATGATCATGATGTTCACTAGTGGAGTTTCTGTAATTTCTTTTTATGCATCTTGATTTTCTTCAATTCAATTGCTATTGTTTAAATTTTCCTTTTCAACACAACACTGATTGATCAAAATCTTTCTGTTACAAAGTAACATAACAAACTTACATCATCCTCACCGTCGCAATTCCAAGGAATACGGCGGACTTTTATATAGCCTATTGTCAACTCTAAATTTCAGTAATAAGAGATCAAATCACCCAACACAAATCTTCCACGTAGCGATCTCACCAAGTCATTTCTTCGCCTGCCAATACAACCTATGACTAAACTCGCAAAATGGACTCTCTCTAAGTGTCTCCCCGTTTTCTCAAATTATCAATTGTATCTGCACAGGTCTAAAACTTGTCACACTGACTGTGATGCTTAAAGGGAATGGCACATCCAAACAGATCAGGTTTTGATTGGCCTTGGAATGTAGAACGACTAAAGTTTGACAACTCAGAGTCTCTGTAAGGCGCAAACCAAGATCGGTAGAGTATTGTCTTTTTATTGACTTATGAATTCCATTTAACACATTTTCATATGGTTAGTTCTAGTGAAGTTCTGTAAAGGGAGACAGAGGAGTTATTGAAACTTCCGACAAGGCTTTGCTTGATGATCGTGAATTGCGTTCTTTTGTTGAGCTGTGTGTCAATGGTAAAGGCCTTGTTTGGCAATCAGCTGGTTACATTAGTTATTAGCTGATTCTATTAGCTGTTAGCTGATAGCTGATTTTATCAGCTGATTTGACCAGCGGATTGCATTAGCTGTTTATTAGATATGTTTGGTAAAATCAGCTGTTTAGTATTAGCTGTTGATGTGTAAAATGACTTATAAGGGCATAGTTTTTAAAACAAATTATAAGGGCATTAATTTGTCACCCGTGCATAATTGTAGGTTTTTTATTTTTTATTTTTTACTTTTTTATTTAATTATAATTATACTAATTGTTGGACCCCACACTCCGCCCTTAGGTCGGCGGCGTGTGTTTGCGGGACATACCGCGGCATCCAACCTTACTCAGT
>JAOQML010000197.1:40390350-40402470 GCA_027568935.1 Erythroxylum urbanii | reverse complement strand
TTGTAGATACAATTACAATTTTTTAAAATTGTCTTTAAAAAATTTAAAAATATATGAAAAGTTCGAGCCAAGAAAGGCCCAGCGGGTGGCACATGGCCTGAGTGGGCTAGGCTGGCCGGGCCGCCATAGCCCATGGCCCTTTTCGGCCCGCACGGATCGTGGGACAAAATATTTCTCAGCCCGGCCTGTTGACATGCCTTCAATAACGTGTAAAAAAAAGGCATTAGTCTGGCCCGTTAACATGCCTATCAATAACGTGTAAAAAAGAGGCATTATACACCACTCAAATCAGGTAGAAAAAGCAAGTTTTCTATGTAAAAATAGGCTGTTCAAAATTTGAAGTTTACTTGCTAGTTCATGGCATCTTCATAATAAGTACATAAAGTTACAATGGGTGAACTTTAGGAAGAAGTTGTCCATATAGCATGCATTTATACACAAAGAAGTGTGAGAAAGATAAATACAATATGAAATAGAAATAGAAAGTATTTTTGGAAGCATGGAACTTAGGGATATTTGTTAATGGCAAGCAGAAGTGTATAGTGAGGACAAGCAATTGTGGGAGAAAGTGAAGGGGATGCATCTCGAATGAGACTGGGGATTAGGGAGACATGGAGTAGTTAGATGACCCTTTTCTTACGGTTATGTGTTTGTGGAGCAGTGGATGAGGAGTGAGGTGGAAGAGGAAGTGGAAGACTCATGACATGGCTTGTCTCAGTGTGAAAACGAATTTCAGAGTGTTTAAACATTGAGGTGTTGCCTCTTTTCATCAAATCAATTATTCCCGTCATGAAATATTTGCTTGCTTACTTTCTGCATACCACTTATGGCTTTTGTTTTTTGATGATGTCCCAGTTGAAGTTCTGCTTCATAGTGCCAAGAAATGTACGGTCCAAATTTATCGATTCGTATATATTACTAGCTCATTTTACTTGTTAATATTTGATTGGGTTTCATCGTCTTTTGGTTAGTTTAAGAATGCATGTCGTTCTAGTTAGTTTAGAGTTAGGAGCACAAAGAACCTTTTCAACTGCTGATTTTCTATGTACACGCTAAAAACTCTCTGTATTACCTTTGACAAACTTTATTTGCTTACCATCTTAGGAAGACAATGACTACAAAAGAATGCAGTGACTATCAAACTGTTGGCTTCTAAGGTATAAACTAAGACAGGAAAAGGCGGTCTGCTTTATGACCATGAATTGGGCTTCTTATCATGAGCATATTTCCAGAGGAAAAAGAAGGTATGCACCAGGTATTACAAGCAAGGAAGTATTATGGGGTTACAGAAGCTGTTGATCGTGGCTACAGAGTCAGCAAGCATTATGGGAGCCTAAAACTGTCATGAAAGCTAGTAGGCCTGTAAGTTGGATTTAAGAGATGTCTACTCGTTGACGTGAATGGAGGACTCCACCGGGCAACCGGCAAATCACTTTGATTTGCTTCAGTTCATCCCAAATGCTTAATTGTGGAAGAGAGGATAACTATAAAGTAACTAAAAGATACAGTACAATGTGTAGGCACATCATGTCTTATTTTTGATGAAGAAGTTGGAAATAATGCCACTCGATCAGAATAAATTGGAACTGAACCCTCAACCACCACTCCTCATCCACCATGGGAAAGAAACATGAAAAGTAAGACTTCTCTTTTCCAGGATGGAGTCTCCCCAAACTGCATATAGCCCCTCTGAGCTGAGCTGTTGTTTGAGATATTCTATAACAGTTAAACATTACAATTCTGTTCGTAAAAAAAGAGGAAATACCATTTCTCATTAACTGACATCCTGCTTACTAGCCGATCATATAAACCTTGATTATTCAAAGTTTGAAGCTATATATGTGGCGTTAAACTGTTTTAACACTCGCGTTATTTAACAAAATAAGGCTGAACAACAAGACCAAAATGTTCCCTTTCTTTTTTCATTTCATACAAATGTCTAAATATATAAGATGGAAGTATGTTACAAATTACGTGGTATGCTATGATCTAAAGTATCTAATAAATCAGGGTTACAAGAAATGAAAACCAAATAAACATCCTGGAAATGTAGATGAATTTATGTACTTACAAGGCCTTGTCATCGACATCAGTATCTTCTCCTTTAACTTGGTTGATAATTGACCAAAGTGTGATCTGTTAGCCGCTTCCAAGTTCTCATAAAATATCTGAATAACAATCTGAGTAACTTTTTCCTGTAGAGTCACACCGTGATACATGCCCGACAAGGTGTCTTGACAGAGAATTCATGGGACAGAATAAGACACCATAAAATTGGACAAATGATCTTGTCTCTAATTATTTGCATGCAACAAGTACACCAAAAGTTACTGACTCAAATGGAATGGAAATGCTTCTTTCTGTTTTAACTTGGTACGTAATATACCTTCTTTTTCCCTTAGATTCTGTTATATTTCATAGGGATTACCTATCTTCTTCTGCCTTCTTGTTTGGCCTGTCATATGATATGACTGCATATCTCCTCATCGAAGTGGCGATTAAACAAGGATTACCCCATAAATTGTTTAGTCTGTTAATAATTACAACAGGTGAATACTGTACGAATGGCTAATTGTTTTGAAGTATGCACCATTAAGAAGAAGCTTGCAACACGATTGATTACTATTCGTGTCACCACCCTTCATGTTATCTCTATTATAGATCTACTAAGGTCATTATCTTCTTCTATAAAAGCTCAGCTCTATCTTCAGGAAGTTTATACAACCATCGACTTCTTTTTTCCTTTCCTGAATGTTCCACCTGCCTACATTCTGAAACATCAACCACCAACCTCCTTGGTACTTGCTCTAATTTTATTCGTCTTCTCTAGCATTTCTCTGTACTTTCTTCCATTTCAAAGCCATGTTGCCGAGAAGTCGAACTCTTCCAAGTAGAATACACCATGGAGTTGTAAGATCAATCTGAGCTTTATGGTTCCTATCGTTTTTTTTTTTTTTCATGGAAGTGCCAATTTCTTTTCCCTTCTTCTTATAGTCCTTTTCTTTTCCATGTTTTAGATAGAAGAAAGGCATGATATCAGGCATTACTTACAAGTGGAAGGCCAACCAAGAGCTCATAGCGAGAGTGGAGCTATCAATCCTCAAGCCAATTACTCCAAGTGCTTTGACGATGATGGACGCTTGAAAAGAACCGGTAAATGATTATTTTGATATCACACTTGGCATGTTTTACCAAGCGAAATTAGATTTTACTTTTGGCTAGCTATTTGAAGAAGTTAGTCACATTGTAGAGCAGGTTTTCACAAAATAATTGAACGCCTAGCCTCTTCGTATTTTTAATCTGAAGTGGTGGGATTTGTGCCTTCAACATAAGCTAGTTATTCAATGTAATATTAGCTAGTTATTGATTTGGAGCCTTATCACTCATTGGCCCAAACTTGCAGTGGAAATCCCTCTTCTTTATATCGTGCAATCAATACTGTCCTTACGTATCCTAATCTCCTGAGTTTCTATTAGTGATGCGGATGCTGTCTACAGAAGATGGTTATGACTATTGTATGTGTGTAGGAAAATATTATGTTAACCAGAGATTGATTATGCAGGGACTTTCTGGACAGCGAGTTCCCATATTATTACTGCTGTTATAGGATCAGGAGTTCTATCATTGGCCTGGGCCATAGCACAGCTTGGTTGGGTTGCAGGTCCAATAGTTATGGTCCTCTTTGCATTTGTGAATCTGTACACTTCCAGCTTACTGGCACGGTGCTATAGGACAGGTGATCTTGTGACAGGACAGAGAAATTACACCTATATGGATGCGGTCAAAGCTTACTTAGGTAAGTTTTTCTATCAGCTTTAACTGGTTAAATTTGTTCATGAAGATCGTGGGAACTTATATTCTGCCCTGCAGGAGGATGGAAAGTCAGTCTATGCGGATTGATTCAGTACGTGAATTTGTTTGGTGTAGCAGTTGGATATACTATTGCAGCATCAGTCAGCATGATGTTGAGTTCCTTTCTTTCTACCATTTCTAAATTCAATTCAACTTGGTTTTCCCCTCTCGAGTCTCCTAATCTCTTTTTTGTCTGTTGACTCTAACTTCAGGGCCATAAAGAGAGCAAACTGCTTTTATAAGAGTGGAGGAAAGAATCCATGCCACATGTCAAGCAATGGGTACATGATAGCATTTGGAATCACAGAGGTGATATTCTCTCAGATACCAGACTTTGATCAAGTATGGTGGCTTTCTATAGTTGCAGCTGTTATGTCCTTCACATACTCTACAGTTGGTCTGGGTCTTGGCATTGGCAAAGTTGCAGGTATATACAAATTGGTTTTTCACGATGAGAAACATATTAGATTAGACACTTCATCATCAGGTTTCTTCTTTGTAATGATATCAAAGTCCATTCCTTTCCTGAGAATCAAGAAAGGGGATCACTACAGGATTGGGTTAGATAGGATTCTTGAACTTCAAGTCTGATTACTGAAAATGTATTCTAATCATCAGAACTAGGAACAAGTTCACTTGCATGATCTATCTCCTCTGCTGCATGTTTATCAGAAAATGCAAAGTTCAAAGGAAGCTTGACCGGCATCAATATAGGGACAGTAACACATGCAGGAACAGTTACATCAACTCAGAAAATATGGAGAAGTTTGCAGGCTTTGGGAGCTATTGCCTTTGCATACTCCTATTCAATCGTCCTTATTGAAATCCAGGTATTTGTTTCCAATTTGACAACCTTCCCACAAGATGAAATTCATTGAACTATCGATTCAATGCTTCTTCTTGCCCTTATGATGGTAGGATACCATAAAATCCCCTCCTGCTGAGCACAAAACAATGAAGAAAGCAACAATTTTCAGCATAGTCGTAACAACAGTGTTTTACCTACTCTGTGGATGCATGGGCTACGCTGCCTTTGGAGATAATGCGCCTGGAAATCTTTTGACTGGCTTTGGATTTTACAACCCATACTGGCTACTAGACATAGCAAATGCTGCAATTGTAGTGCACCTTGTTGGTGCGTACCAGGTAATACAATTCCACCAACCTTTAATGAACATGCTGAGTCTAGAGTTCAGGACAGGATTAAAAATTGAGATCCTATGCTAAGTTGCATCCTCATGTGAGCTTGCAGGTCTATTGCCAGCCTTTATTTGCATTTGTGGAGAAATGGAGCGCTCGTAAGTGGCCAAAGAGTGATTTTGTGACAGCAGAATATGAGATACCCGTGCCCTTCTGTGGTGTTTACCAGTTTAACTTATTCAGGCTAGTGTGGAGAACCATATTTGTTCTGTTGACCACTCTCATTGCCATGCTCATGCCCTTCTTCAATGATGTTGTGGGAATACTCGGTGCCATGGGATTCTGGCCGTTGACAGTATATTTCCCTATTGAGATGTACATTTCCCAGAAGAAGATTGGAAGGTGGACAACTCGGTGGTTTGCACTTCAGATTCTCAGTGCAACCTGCCTCTTTGTCACAATTGCAGCAGGAGTTGGCTCCATGGCTGGGGTAGTGCTGGACCTCAAGACATACAAGCCATTTAAAACTAGTTATTGACAGGGAGCACCAGATTGAGTCAAGTGTTAGCTTTCCTGTAGCTCCCAAAGTCATAGTATTATGTCTCATCTCATTGTTGCCCTTAAGATACTTCAATAAATTCCACTAAGCTTGGAATACTTCAATAAATACCACTAAGCTTGGAACTTATAGGTTTGAATCAGACAATCATTTACATAATTTATCAACCTTCTATATACTAGCCAAGAGTGGATTGATCTTAGCATGATCGATAGTGTTAATGGTCGCCATGTGAGATCTTCATAGATTGAATTGCCTGTCTAAAGCAATGGACCTTTTGGTAACTTAGTGACATAAGATGCAAGATAAGCTTCTGCACACGCCTAGAGCCAACGAATCTGAAAATTGACGAGCGATCTTGGAGAAACAGGAAGAACCCAATATAAAGGAGTGGAAATAGCATTTCCTAGTTACCAGGCAAATGACAGTGTCTTGTGAATATGCGTGCTTTGTAATATGAAATGTGCTACCACTAATGGCAATGATTCAACGGAAGAATCATCCGATGAGAGACAACTCCAGTTGACACAACTGACTAGGTTGACGAAACAGCCTTTTCACACAAACTCTCTGCATAAACAAAAAACCACCATGTCCAAAAATCGGAAAGCAAGCGAAACTAAACATAATGAATGCTCCAATAGCTCGAATATCTATATTCTATCTCAGAAATTTCATAAAGCCAATCTTTTGACTCGTGGTTGAGAATAATTTTAAAACAAATGCTTCACTACTCGATAATTTACAGCTGCAAGAAATGAAGAAAGAATTCTCCAAGCAACAGAATGAAAATGTTCAAGTCAGAAATTTTAACGGCCCCAGAATGAATTTTGTTGGCTCCTTTCTGTTGACATTCTTGCAATCTCTTGAGCATGAGAATTGAGAAAATAGGCAGATAGAACAATTGTTAAAGTGAACGAAGCAGTCCCAAATGAAAACATGAACAAAATGTCAAACTAACCGACCTCGGAACGTCTCCTGTCAGACTAGTGCGCAGGTGGGTGGAACAAGTAAGTCGTGTTCAAATCGACTCCCATAAATCTGCGCGATCTAGGTACCACTTAAAACCACTTGTTGATATTTCTTCACACGTTATGTTGATTTTCTTCAAGATGAACATTTTTGGGAAAAAATTCTGGTTAACAAAGAGATCCTGCGAGTAAATTCTGGTTAACAAAGAGATCCTGCGAGTCCAACATACATTCATTGCTTTCCGATGTGCTTTACACTACAGGTTCTCGTTGTAAATCGTCTCTTGGTCACAATTGCAGCAGGAGTTTAACAATGGATTTAGACCCAGTTTTTACCTTTCATGTAGCTCATAAATCAGTCTAAAAGTTCAACTCATTGTGCCATCAAGATAATTTAAATTAATATGAGATTTGGCATTTACGAGTTAGAACTGATCAAACTTATATATGTAATCAAAGAGTAAATTAACACCATCGTATTCATGCCCAGGGTAAGTCCTTGCAAGATTAAGGACAACAAAGTGAAGGAGAAACCAAATCAGTTCTGTTTATAAATCAAAAATTCCTTCCAAAATAACCAGGCCTTTACATAAATTCGGAGAAGAACAGAACAGATTCTGTTTACTTCTTGCTTTTAGCCTTAATTTCGGCAGAACTCGCCTCTGTAGCGGCTTTTGCGAGAGTTGTGGGTTTGAAGGCACTTTTGGGATTGAGAGCCTTCCTTATCTTGAACACAGCCCAGGCTGTGCCAATGGCATGCCCTGCAGCACCAAGCCCTTTTTTTGTCGCCTTCCCAGCTTCTTCTCCATACCTGCAAAGGAACACATTTGATCTCTCAAGGAACTGCTACAATGAGTTTTGATCGACTATTCAGATGATACACGGGTCTTAAACCAAATTAAAAGTCTCTAATTCCCTTTCCTGTCTTAATTTTCTATGGAAGGCAGTGCGTGAGGATGTGAACATCTAATAATGGCATAAGATTTATGATCTGGATCTTAATACAGATGTATTCTGAAGAAGGATCTATAATTGTGTAAAAACATGAAGATATACCTCTGTGAGACGAGTCCAGTTGTCACAATAGAAGATGTTGACATAACATTCTTTCCAGCAACTTCAACTGCATCACAGACCTTATCTGCACAAGTACAAGAAACAATGTCATAAAAAATAAGCTCACTACAAATGAAAGTGAAGAAAAAGATGTGGAAAGAGCTCACTACAAATGTTCCAGTTCTGTCTTCCTCAGAAGTTGTTAAAGTAAAAGAGTGAGACATGAGGAACTTACTAAACCCATCCAAAGACGCAAGAACAATCTCCCCAGGCAAGAGACTGAAGAATTTCTTGCCCGCCTTAGAGTTCACAATCGAACTTGTGAAAAAGCCAGAAACTTTCACCACTCCAGAAAGGATCCCAGTAGCCATTTTCTCAGACATTTTTGTCAACTTCTTAACCCTGCAATTACCCATCCGCAGATACAATAAGCCTTCAACTCAAAAGACAAACCACGTATAAATAACAAAACTACTCCAATTTAATCATCAAACTCAAACGAAATCAAAGAAATAGAAACTCTGCCCTGACTATGCATAAACAAGAAGACAAAACAAAAAACTCGAACCTTTTAACTCTACTCATAGCCCCAGAACTAATCTCAAGATTCGAGCTTTTCCCCATCCGCTTCTTCAAAAACTCGTCGCCCCACTTCAACCTATCAACGGTCACATCTCCGCACCACAAAATACCCTTAATCAACTGCCCTGAACCAGCAGCAATCATCCTCGCAACAGAACTACTATATTCCTCAACATTTGGAGCCAACACAGTCCAATAAGCAGCAGAGCTCTCCTCCATCAACTCTCTCTTCTTCTCCATTTCCTCCGGTGACATCTCTCTGGCCACCTTATTCCCTTCTATCAGCTCCCATCCTTCTTTCACTTCTTGCACCGTGAACGCACTATATCTCTCCAACACCTTATCGAATTCTAACAACAAACCTTCTTGCCCTTTGGACGCAAAAGTCAAGCCATAGTTCAACAACACAAATTCATCAATCTTTATCTCACCCTTCTCGTCATCATCGTCGTCGTCACTACTCGTCTGCTTTCTGGGCACACGAAGAGTGAAGAAGTAGTGGGACTGATCAAGCTTAACAGAGGCTTCATCTTTAGCCAAAGGCCACTGAATATGATCACCAACACGAGCGAGAACAGCAACAACAGTGTCACCTTGTTGCAGACTGACAACGGTCAGCTCCCCACAAGCGAGCTCTACGCTGCTATCTCTCTCTATCAAGTGAACTATAGCTCCGGGGATTGTGACGAGAAATTGTTCGTGGGGTTGAGAGTTAGAGTTTGGAAGAAGCGAAACAACATCGTCGTCGTCGTCGTCGGCGAAGTCTTTGGTGTCTAAAGAAGGATACAACGAAGCCGAAGACTGGGGAGAAGTAAAGATGGGTTCTTGGTTGGAGCTGATGACTTCCGGGTAGAGAGAAGATTTAGAGGATGACATAGTTTTCCAGACAAGAGAGAGTATGGATTAGTTTCGTAGCTTAGATGCTAAGTTTAAGAGCTGTGCTGCGTTGAACATTTGACGATGATCGTTTAAATTGGCATAAGTATTGAATGGCTTCGCGAGTAATATAAAAATCTTAGAGAGGAAGGAAAATGAGAGCGTGTCGATAGAAGGCGTAACAGAAACACGCGGCGGAGGGAGGAGGTAGCCGCGTACGAAGCGTTTATGTGCCAAGAAGATCATTATCATGTTGGTAGCTGGAAATAGCTTTATTCTATTTACAAGATAATTATAGATATATCTACCGTATTCGTGAGGTATGATTCTGTTCTGTAGTTTCATTCACATTTCTTAATTCTTATGCAAGGTAATTTATAAATAGTCAAAGTTGGTTCAATTTAATTTAACAAGATATAATCAAATTAGAGAACAAAAGTATATAATACAACGTAAAATAAAACATTAATATAAACATATCTAATAATTTATAAGCAATTAGTGTTACACCTTATTCATTAAAATGAAATGCTTGTCACAATAAATTCTACACAACTTATTTACCATATTTATTGCCAAAATCTAAGAGAGCTATTGATGTATGACCAATTGAAAAGTAGAACCCAACCTTAAATGTCATAGCTATTTTGATTCATCTTATAGGATAAGATCATCTGTTCTGTCCCCTCTATTCCTATAATATGTTATCTTCTCTTAGTCACAAATTTCATCTCGTGCTTCTTAACTTTTAAGAAACAATTTCTACTGATAGTCTAACACGCACCAATTTCACGGATCGTACTTGTCGATATAAATTACTGCAATTGCTTTATCATGTCCATTTTGGAGTAGGCCTTCTCTTGAGCCAATTTCAAGTGAATTACTCTCTAAGCCTACACTTTATTTTTGACGGGTGAACTCAACAGACAAAACTACTCATCCCATAATGCGATAATCTATGATTTTGTTGTGTGAAAAGAATAAAGAATGGAAATGAAAAAGGAAATCTAATGCAACAAATTTATTGCTAATCTTTCATTTTAAAAGGAAAGTAATACAACTCTCCTTTATTTATATCTAACACACTCAGCTTAATAGTACCCTTGATAACAACTAACATAACAAATAATAGAAAATAATCCCCTACATCTCATTTCTTAATAGTAGATCCCCCGTCTCCAAATCCCTTGTCCTCAAGGGAAAAATGCTGGAAATCGTTGATGAATTTTAGTAACCCGTTCCCAAGCTGCATCTTTTGGATTATAATGAGACCACTAAATCAGTAACTGGGTTGTTACTTGATTTCCTCTTTTCACCATTTTTTTGTCCAAAATGGTCACTAGTTGTGGACTAGAGGTTAGCGGGAGAAATGTGGCTGGGATCGAAGAAGAAGTTTGAAAGTTTCCTTTTGCTTTCTTAAGTTGAGAAATGTGGAAGACTAGGTGAATAATAGCTATAGAAGGAAGGTTCAGTCTATAGGCCACATAACCAATTTGATCAAGAACCTTGTAAGGGCCAAAGTACTTGACTACCAGCTTGTGAAAGGGCCTGTGATGCACTGAAACTTGTCTGTAAGGTTGTAGCTTGACCAACACCCAATCTCTAATGGCAAAAGAACGTTCAATTCTGGCTTTGTCCTCCTACTGTTTCATCCAATTATGCGCTCTAAGAAGATGAAGCTTAATGAACTTGAGCAGCTCTTTCCTCTGTGTTAATGATGTATCCACTGCCTCCACTGACGAATCCTTAGGAAAATATGGCAAGTGAATAGGAGGAGGATAACCATACAATGCTTTAAAAAGAGTTAGTTGAAGTGAGGTATGATAATTCGTATTATACTAAAATTCATCCAAGGATAGCCATTTAGCCCAAGAAGAGAGAATCTCTCCAACCACACACCTTAGATAGGTCTCCAAACATTTACTGATAACTTCTGTTTAACCATTTGTATGAGGATAGTAAACAGAAGAATGCAGCAATGAAGAACTTTGTAACTTAAATAATTCCTTCCAAAAAGTGCTGAGAAAGACAATGTCCCAATCATTGACTATAGAATGAGGGAGATCATGAAGTTTATAGACATGATCTAAGAAATTCTAAGCTACAGTGATAATTGTGAAGGGATGAGTTAACCCTGTAACATGAGCATACTTTGTTAATCTATCCACTACTATCATAATAGCATCTTTACTTGCTGATTTAGGAAGTCCCTCCACAAAATCCTTGCTCATATCTGTAAAAACACCAGTATGGATTAAAAGAGGCTGTAATAATCCAAAAGTAACTGTAGTTTCTGTTTTACATGTTTTGACAAACAGGGCAAAGTTGAATGTACTCTCTCACTAATTTCCATAATCCTTTCCAATATAACATGGCTGAAATTCTTTGATAGGTCCCTTGCACTCCTGAGTGACCACCAACTACTGATGAATGGTAGAGTTATAAGATATACTGTTGTAACTCTTAGTCATTGCCAACAAATAATGCAACATCCCACTACCACAAAGTATGTACTCGAATACCCGAAGGACATTCAAGTACACACCCTATGAAAATGATATGTTGGAGCAATAACAAATCCAACTTACACATGGCATCATCTAACATACTCGAAAGTCACTAAATTTTTAAACCATTCACTTCATTCATTCATAAAGCTTACACTGTTTCCATCAAACAAACATTTACAAAACCTTATATAGGTTCTAGCAAAACTATAAAATAACAAAAACTATATCACTTCTGGTGTCAACTGACAGACCTTTGAGCTATTTCTCTATCCAAAAGATTCCTTAAGTCCTAACTAAGGAACTAGGTCTCCTGTCTCGTACCTAAAAAGCCACATTGTAATTTTTGATGAGTTTTGCAAACTTAATGAGTGAACCATCATTGATGAATTCACCGGATTACATATACACATGACATATATAACATATATTCATTCAGAACATATAATTATTTTCCAGATACTCACACATCATGGGATAACATATGGTCACTCGTGTAGCACCCCATTACCTTAGGGTACGCACCGGGACGCCCGTAGGTCATTCCGATACATATCTTAAGATAAGGGAGCGCTAC
>JAOQML010000197.1:40292802-40306366 GCA_027568935.1 Erythroxylum urbanii | reverse complement strand
AGGAGAAAGTGAAATTTGAATTAAGTTGGACTTAATTGAGAAGTTTTAGAAACTTTAAAGGTCAATATGTGATATTTCATCTTATAAGGATTTATTAATAATTATAATTAAAGTTTGACTTTAGTTGTAATTTTAATAAAATCCAATGATATGAAAAATAAGATTTTTCATATAAAAAGGAAAAATTAGAGAAAATGGGGGCTAGCACTTCTTACAATTTTTCCTTTCAAATTATATTTGAGTTTTCTCCAAAAAGATATGTGGATACCATTAGAGGCCGGACAATTGAACTGCTCGTGGATTGACGGATTCAAAGAGAAAGGGAAAATTACAACAGAAAATCGAAACAAGTTAGTATGACTATGTTAGTTTCTTGTTTTATGTTTCTAATTTAATTCTGTTAAAGTTGATTATGTAGAAAATTTTTAAATTATTTTCGCTGCGCTTAGATTTGATCTTACGTAATTTTCCAACATTAACAAAGGGTGGCTTATAGCTTTGTTATACCATTCATGACTCATAATTCATGTAATCCAGTCTGTGTAGCCCATTTGAGAATCTTAGCTAAAGATTATACAAGCTAACTGAATTTAGTTAAGGGATTGTTTAGTTCTACTTCTGTTTTTTTGTTGTTGTTTTTAGTTTCTATTTTCTGTTTTTTGTTCCTGTTTTTTCTTTAAAAAAACGAAAATCTATTTGGTCAAGATTTGTAATATAAAAACTTAAAACAAAAACTTGTTTGGTTGAACTAAAAACAAAAACGTATTTAATTTTATCATCCTATTTCTAATTTTTTATAATTATACTCTTATGTATAATAATTATAATATAATACATTATACTTTTAAATTAATTAATTATCATTATAGCTAAAATTAAAATATACGCAATCATCGTCACGATGAAATAGAGCAGAACATTGAGGATTAGGAGCACGAAGGCTCTTAATTTAGATGCTCCAGAAGCCTTAGCCTATCCTAATCCGTGTCATAGCAGAAGAGGTAAGAGAAAACAGGTGAAAAATAAGATCCATAAGAATCAGAGGTGGTGGCGGTGGTGGAGGAGGAAGAATTAGTAATGCTAAAGATATTGACAAACAAATGAGAAGATCAATTCAAGGAAGGGTTAAAAGTTAAGAAAGTAGTGAAAGCAACAAAAGTGAACATCAACCCATGTACAAAAGCTAGTGATCTTCTTGTTTTAAGAAGAGAAGGAAGGGACTTGAGGTCTGGAAGGAAGGCTCTTCCGTTAGTGGAGAAGTGCTTGGTGGCTGCATCAGCCATGAAAGGTCCAAAGCTTATGTCTATCTATTTTTTAACACTTTCACTTGCAGAGTGTTGAAAACAGAAGTTATAACAAATATAAAGAAGAATAAAATCTAGAGTGCGCTTGTATTGTATGGTGTTAGATGGCCAAAAGTGAAATGTTGTCGATAATATGCTCTAGTGTGATAAAGAAAGTTATCAAGAGTTTCTTCTTCTTTCTTTCTTTGTAACGATTGTCATCATAAGAGAGAGACATCTAGTTTATGAAATATGATAGAAAGAACTTGATCCGTGTCATAGCAGAAGAGGGCTTTTTATGCAAGGTGAAGTTATTTGGTTTCAAAGGACCCTTCATTCTCAAAAGACAAAAAAGGAATAAAATGCAGAAGATGAAGTCGGCGCAGAGAAACTGTTGTAGAAGACACGAAAACCTGTTGTGAAATATCACAGAAACATATTTTTTGTGTTTCCGTGAAACGGTTCTTGTTTTTTTATTTTTGAAAACAGCACAATGAATCAATAATGAACCAAACGGGTCTTGAGAGGAAGTTTTATTTTTTATAAAAACCACAACAAGAAACGGAAAAAAATGAAAACAAACACCCCCTAAACCTCTCACGTGAAACTTCATATTCTTCCTTATCAATTCATGCTATTCTTTTCTAGTTGAAACATTAAAAAAAAATTCAGTTTGCTCTACGTACTTACATACCTATGCTTACTATTAACTTGAAAAGCAAGCTAGTCCTGTATATATTCTGAGCATATTCAAACATTTTGTGGAAGACATAGTTTATTTGATAATTATATTGGTATTAGTTTAAATTTTGATTTATTAAGAAACTAACAGTATGTAAAAACTTTATTGTCAAGTGTGTATGTTATCCTTGTTAAAAACTAACCATAATCAAATTACGGTCATAACAGAAAAATAAAATTTTACAGTTTCCGTTTGAATTTCGATAATTGAATAATTTGAAAAATTAAACTTGAATCATAAAATCTGAAATCGTACCTGACTCAATAAACTTTTTGAAATTTTTTTCATTTGTTGACTATGAGCTATTTATACGTCTAACCTCTAATAGTATTCACAGAATAGTCACTCAACTTTTAAGAGAAATAAGCAGAAATGCTAGCTTACTTATGCTTATTCCTATTTATAGAAAAAATATTAACATTTTTATTTATATTAAATTAAATATCTCAATTATAATTAAAATCAAACTCTAACTATAATTAATTTAATTTTAATAAAATCAAATATCTCATATTTGACCCTTAAAGTTTCTCAAACCTTATAATTAAGTCCAACTTAATTGAAATTAATTTTTCTTCTTTAAACTACTCTTTATGTGTGACTCATTAGATTCCTAATTTATTAAAAATGATTATAAATTATAATTTTAATTCATAATTAGAATTAGATAAATTAAAGATCCATTTAATTTATCTTTAATTCTCTAATTAAACAATTTATAATCAAAAATCAAGATTGATGTCTAGCAACATGTCATGACCACCCAAAGATCACAAATGTCAAAGTAGTTTGACTTAATATGTGTATGCATGGTTATAATATATAATTTAATCCTTTCATCATCCAATGTTCCAATTAAACAAAGTATGGATATAGTGTGGACTATTTTGTATCTAAACATGTTCGTTCTTGCTAACTAGTAATTGAATTATAATTGATAGAGAATACCTTTTCAAATTTCAATCAAGTCTGGCTAAAGAATTCCTTAAATCACTATTAATCAAGAATAGTAGAACATTCTCTCTAATTAATTTAAAGTGATGAATCCATGTTGGCTTACTCAGTTATCACTATATAGTTTATACTGCATCCAAAAACTACCAATTGAATTATCCTAGGACAATTCATAAGTAGTATCAAAAAATAATAATTCTTATATGAGATACCTTGGTAATCTCAAGTCTAAGGATCAATTATACAACCATTATTATGAGAAAATCCACAGACACGTAAAACATAATTCATTTGGGATTCTTATAATCGGGTCAGTTTAGTGAACTTATTCTTTAATAAGCACTCACACATTAGTTTAAGTATCTCCGTACTTTAATTTATGAGATCAATTACTTTCTTCATAAGAAAGAAACATACCATATGCTAGTTTTATCGTTTCATCAATCTCTCGTCTTGATGAAACTATGATTAGGAACATTTAAGAGTAATATATAAATACAAATTGAATATCATAATTATAATCTCATCATAATTTCAATTATACATGAATTATTCCAGGAATTTTACCATTAGTATTAAAATATCAAATGTAATAAACATATACATAAAGATAAATAATGTCTTTTATTAATTATATAATAACACCAAACATTAAAATTACAACCAACTGATTAGTTGTAAGGGTATAAACTAGTAATCTTCCACTTGTAGTAAAATCAATTGCCTACGTATCTAATAGTATATCCATCCATATATAGATCATGTCTTTTATGAGATAATGGCTTAGTGAGAGGATTTGCAAGATCTCTCCAGTGGGAACTCGCTCCAATGTTGTGTCTTTCCACTCTATAATTTCCCTGATCAAGTAAAACCTTTTGAGCACATGTTTGAACTGTTGATAAGACCTTGGTTCCTGTCCCAATGCAACAATTCCATTATTGTCACAATACAATATTATAGAATTAACAATGTTAGGAACTACTCTAAGTTCAGTGATGAACTTCTGGACCCAAACTGCTTCCTTTGTTGACTTTGACACTAAAATGTACTCTACCTCGATCATAGAATCTACAGTGATTGGTTATTTAGAACCCTTCCAACTTACAACACGACTATTGAGAGTGAAGTTATGCCCTAACTATAATTTACTACCATCTAGATTTAACAGAAAACTCATATCTGAATACTCCTGAACTCTCAGTTTAGCTCCTCCATATACCAGAAAAACATCTTTAGTCCTTCTTAAGTACTTTAAGATGTTTTTTCACAGCTATTCAATGACACTCATCTGGATTGGCTTAAAATATACTCGTTATGCTCAAAACTTAAGAGACATATATTATAATACATGTCATTGCATACATGATTGATCCAATTGTCAAAGTATATGGAACATAATCCATTTTATCTCTCTCTTCTTATGTCTTAGGACACATATTCTGTGAGAGAGAAATCCCATGCAATATGGGTAAAAATCTCCTCTTAGAATTCTTCATGTTAAACATCTTTAGCATTTTGTCTATATATATAGATTGGGATAACCTAAGTAATCTTTTTGATCTATCTCTATAGATTTTTATTCCCAGAATATAGGCTGCTTCTCCCAATATCCTTGATGAAGAAGTTCTTGGATACTAAATCTTTATAGACTAGAGCATTTATATGTCATTTCCAATAAGCAATATGTCATCCACATACAACACTAAGAAAATGACTACACTTCTTCTAACTTTCTTATATACACATGATTCGTCCACAATTTTTACAAAATCAAACTCTTTGATTATCTCATTAAAAGGGACGTTCCAATTATGTGACGCTTGCTTAAGTCTATAAATAGACTTTTGCAACTTGCATACTTGACTAGGAAATCTCTTGGAATCAAAACCTCAGGTTGTGTCATATACACGCTCTCCAGTAAATTTCCATTGATAAATATTGTTTTAACATACATTTGCTAGAATTCATGATCATGATACATGACTATAGCCAATAAGATCCTTACAGATTTAGTTATAGCTACTAGTGAAAATGTTTCATCAAAATCAACTCCTTTTTGTTTGTAATCTTTAGCCACTAGCGTTACCATCCATGTTAGTATTTCTCTTAAAAATCCACTTGCATCCAATATGTTTAATACCATCCAGTGCATCCACTAAAGTCCATACTTGGATAATGTACATGAATTCCAATTCAGATCTCATGGGCTCATGTAATTTTAAAGAATCAATGTCAAACATTGCTTCTTTGAAATTAGTAGGCTCATCATGTACAAGCAATACATTATCATTCCCCTTTTCTATGTGCATATCTAATTTAATAAGGGAAGACATATCCTAGTAGTGCATCGCAGATTATGTGTCTCTTGAACCCTCAATTGTACATCATATGTATCAACCTACATTTTTTGTTTTATCTGGGTGTGAATTTATTACTTTTGAACTTCTTAAAGTTCTACCTCGCTCCCACTACTTTCCTTGATAATCAATTCTCTTTCTAAGAATGTAACATGTCTTAAGACAATCATCTTTTGCTCAAGAGGATTTTAAAATTTGATATTTGAAGCTCTCTTTCAAATATCCCACAAATTTGCATTTATCTGATTTAGCTTGAAGCTTATTAGATATTGCACACTTCACATAAGCATCACATCCCCAAATCTTTAAGTATGACAACCTTGATCTTCTACCAGTCTATATCTTATATGGTGTCTTGTCAACTGAATTGGATGGAACTCTATTTAGAAGGTAAGCAGTAGTTGAAATGGCATATCCCTAAAAGGAGACAGGAAGGACTGCACGACCATCATAGAATGTACCATAACTAATAGAGTATGATTTCTCCTCTCAAATACCCCATTATGTTATGTAGTTCTAGGAGGATTCCATTGTGAGAGAATCTCATTCTTCTTTAAGTAACCAAGAAACTCGAGGTCCAAGTCTTTACCACCTTGATCTGATTTAAGTTTCTTAATAGTTTTACTAGTTTGTTTCTCAACCTCAAGTTTAAATTCTTTGAACTTTTCAAATGATTCAGACTTTTATTTCATTAGATATGTATAACCATATCTATAATGATCATCTTTGAATGTAATGAAATATGAAAATCCACCTATAGCACACATAGACATAGGGCTACATACATTTGAATGTACAATCTCTAGTAACTCGTTGGCATGTACTCCCTTTCCACTAAAAAGCAGTGTGGTCATCTTTCCAAAAAGACAAGATTCACAAGTTCCATATGATTGACAATCAAAAGAATCCAAATATCCTTCTTTATGTAACTTTACGGTTCTAGTTTTGTTAATATGACATAACCTACAATGTCATAAATAAGATGGATTTTGGTCACTTAACTTTCTTTTCTTTGCTATTTATGTTAAGAATTGGCTTTTCAAGATCTAAGTCATACAAACTATTTGTAAGTAATTTAGATCTATATTGAACATCATCTTTATCCAAAGAACGACTCTTATTATTAATAATAAAGACAAATCTATTCAAATATAAATAAGAAATATAAATGATTATTCTAATAACTATTTAAACATAATAACAATTATTTAGTTCTAGCATAAGGTTAGAAGACAAAGTTATACTATAAGTTCTTACACCTAATGCAGCAACTTTTGTCCCATTTCCAACTTGTAGGTCCACTTTGCCTTTCCTCAATGGTCAACCCCATGATAACATATGCATGTTATTACAAATATGAGAACCGCATATAGGATCTAATACCCAAGAATATGAAACAGAATTAGAAAGATTACTCTCAATTATAAACATATCTAAAGAATCATATTCATTAAGCTTTTTGTATTTCAAGGTAGTAAGATAAGTTGGGCAGTTTCTCTTCTAGTGTCCATTAACTCAACAGTGAAAACATGTGCTCCT
The DNA here is from genome assembly GCA_027568935.1 of Erythroxylum urbanii. Lineage (NCBI taxonomy): Eukaryota > Viridiplantae > Streptophyta > Magnoliopsida > Malpighiales > Erythroxylaceae > Erythroxylum > Erythroxylum urbanii. The sequence continues at coordinate 40,299,491 of JAOQML010000197.1, read as the reverse complement.
CTCATTGCTCTTCTTCTTGGCACCACCTTTTGGCTTTACTACTCTACCAGAAGCCTTCTGTTTCTTGTTATAATTATTCTTAGAGCCATTTTTCTTGCTCTTGGAAGAATCCACAACAAAAATAGAATCAGGTTCCTTCTTAAGGCACCCTTATGTAATCTTGAGCATATTCAGTAGTTCGGGCAATGACATATCCTTTTGATTCATGTGGAAGTTCATAATAAATTGAGAGACTGCAGCATTGAATCAATGCTTACTTTATGATCTATGACAAAACTTAATTGGGCTAATTTTTCAATACATATAATCATCTTCAACTCATATAGGTTCACTGAAGATCCTTCTACCATCTTGCATTGAAATAATGCTTTGTAGAATTGATAACTCTCCACCCTCCTTTGCGTACCAAATAACTCCTTCAGATGCAAAATTATAGTAGGAGCATCTATGTTCTCATGTCGTCTAAGCCATCAATATAACGATGATATGTCTCCCAAGCCTCATCAGTCGCATCTGAACTAGGCTTTGGTGGAACAACAATGTCAAGAACATATAACTTCTTTCTTACCTTAGGAAATTCTCAAGTTACAAAAACATTCCAAGAAGTTATGTCTAGTTAGCTTGTTAGCATCCACGACGCTCCTTAATGTCAGATTGATACTCATCTTCTGATCCAATAATCGAAAGGCATAAAAGACCAAGTATTAGTTTATATTGTAAAATCAGATAAAATAAGGAGCTAATTAATATTTTATTACTCTCACTATTTTAATCAAAATAATAGCCTTTACTATTAAATAGAGAAATTATCAAATAATTTTCTAGTGGGTTAGGATTCTATTAAAAAATAGTTGATCTTGAGTTTACTCAACAAATTAACCAAACTTAAATGAGGTAGATAATAACTTTATCAATCACATCTTATTTGACTCATAGATTCATTAGGTGACAACTCTTTTCCAAACTATATCATATATATTATTCCTAACTTTGTCTCTAAATTCATATGATCATTACTTTGCTCATCTAAATTATACAAATTTAGTTAAGTAGGCCCCATTAATTTAAGATAAAACATATTCGGATTAAAGTGCCTTAATTTTGCTCAACAAGTCTTACAATAAACAGAACTCTAATTTTATTCTTAAATAATGTAGGTAACTATCACATCCTCAACGTGTAATTAATATTTAATTGAGAGATTTGAAATTTTAAAATTTTTTGTCTTATCAAAATAATATAATCTCATTATATTAGTAATTTCTAACATAATTTAGTTATGAGAGAAATCATTTAAAATCTTTGATTGATTCTAATTATTGATTTGATAACTAATTTAATTTAATTTAATAATTCAAATTTTTGTTAAACTAAATTCCAAAATATTCCTAACAATAATTATCCTTTGAAAACAATTTTCAAGCATTTAGATAAACACTTTTTCAATTTTATTAGGAATATAAATCAATTTAATATCTATTAAATTAATATAATTAAAATTAAGGCTTGAAAACAGATAAAAACAAATAAAAAGTACATGTGCACGTGCTAGAACTTTTTGGTGAGGCGCGTGCGTCACAGCGTCTGCTCCAGATGCGCTTGCCCAACGTGGCATGCGTATTGTCTTTACAAATTTAGTGTTTGTTTTTTATGGCACTGTCACTTCTCTCCTTTGCTTGCCTCCCTTGCTTGAGATGCCAACTTCCAGTCCCCGTTGCCTCCTTTGTTATGGGCGAGGTAAACGCCCTTCACCAGTGGTGAATCGCCACTTATGAGTTACCTATTAATGGTGAACCACCTCTAGTGATGGCTTGAACCAATGCAAGCTTGCCGCTGGTGATATCCCAAAAACCAACCATACAAAAATCAAAATAAATGCAAGAACCAGTAAACACAAGGACAATAGACGCATATGCCAATTCCTAAAAACAAGAACATACAACACAATAACCAAAATAAACAAAAATGCATAATTTGATTTTCTTCAAGTTATTTTTTTCTAGAACTAAAAATAATTTCAATGTACAAGCAGACAAAGAAGAAGTATAAAATTTTCAAAATTAACTTTCATTAAATCAATAACAATTAAGTTTTTAATTTAAGTTAAACAATTAAAGAAGGATCTGATGCCATAAAAACCAACCCTGATGGAATCACAAGCACAACAAAAAAATAAAAATTTAAGCTTTCCAATTAGATCCCGATGATTGAACATCTTGAAAAATTAAACTCGAATTATAAAATATGAAATTATACCTGATTTGATATTTGTATTGAAAACCTTTGAAACTTTTTTGATGTGTCAATCATGAGTTGTTCACACATGCAGTCTTTAATATTATCCACAAAGCAATCATTCAACTTTTGAGAGGAATAAGCAAGAGTGCTAGTTTTATTATGCTTATTCCTATTTATAGAAAAAGCATCAGGGTTTTTAATTTCTATTAAAATTTAACACATCAATTATAATTAAAGTCAAATTCAAATTATAATTAATTTGATTTTAATAAAACAAATATCCCATATTTGATCTCTAAAGTTTCTCAAACTTTATAATTAAGCACAACTTAATTGAAATTGATTTTTCCTCCTTTAAATTGCTCATTATGTGTGACCTATTAGATTCCTAATATATTGCTAATAATTATAAATTATTATTATAATTCATAATTAGAATTAGATGAATCAAAACTCTTTTTAATTTATCTTTAATTCTCCAATTAAAGAACTTATAATCATAAATCAAACAACATATCATAATCACTCAAATATTAGAAATGTCAAAGTGGTTTGACTTAACCTATCCATAAATGGTTGTGATATATATCATCATCTAATGATCTAATTGGACAGATTATAGACATAGTGCTTACTCTTTTGTATCCAATTATATTGGTTCTTGCTAATTAGTAATTGATTTATAATTGATATTTGGAAACACCTTTTCAGATGTCAATTCACTATTGCCAAAAAATTCCTTAATCACTACTAATTAAGAATAATAGAACATTCTCTCTAATTACTTTAAAGTAACGAATCTTTTATTGAATTACTTAAACTATCTCTATATAGTTCATACTACATCCAAGTACTATTGACTGAATTATCTAAGGACAATTTATAAGTAGCATTAAAATGCAGTAATTCCCACATGAGATAACTTGGTAAGATCAAGTCTAAAAATCAATTATACAACCATCATTATGAACAAATCATCAGAAAATAAGTAGTATTCTATTTGGGATCCTCATAATTAGGTCAGTTAAATGAATTTCTTCCTTAATAAGCGCTTACACATTAGTTTAAGTATCTTCATATACTACAAGAAAACAACACAATTTGTGATGTTTAAAAAACATCACAAAATCTCAAAAAACGTTACAGAATACAATTTGCGACGTTTTAAAAAACGTCACAAAAAACGCCGCTAAATGTGGTGTAAGCAAAAGGTTTCTACGACGTTTCTCATAAAACGTCACGAAAAATACAAACATTCCGCGACATTTTAAAAAATATCACTGAAAGATTAGTCTTTCCGTGACGTTTTTTGGAATGTCACGGAAAGTCACATTCTGCGACGTTTTCTAGAAACGTCCCGGAAAGTCACATTCTGCGACATTTTAGGAAACGTTGCAGAAAGTCACATTCCGTGACATTTTTTGACATTCCGCAATGTTTTTAAGACGTGGTGGAATGTTGCTTTCTGTGACGTTTATACAAAAACGTCACAGATAGTATTCTTTTTTAATTATTATTTTTTCCACTTTTTAAAAATCATTTTAATTTAATAATTTTTAATTTTAATAATTATTTTTTAAAATACAATTTTTAAAATCTTAGTTGTTTAATAACTATTCAATATTATTTATGAATTTTATTTGTTTAATAATTCTTCAATTTTTTTTAGTATATCGTTTAAAAAAGCAATGTACAATATGTAAGTTCAAATAATTTGTCCTATCATAATCTCAACTCACACATAATAACGAAATGTCTCATGTTTACATGAATTTTATTATAATTTATAATATTGTATATACATCACAACCCTTAATAATTTTGATTGGAAAAAAAATCATGTAAGTCAAGAGATACATATAACCTAATTCAAACTTTAAAATTGACTTTTTATATTAACTTTAAAATTCTCTTAAAATCTGCATACAACAATTAAGAGAAAACAACAAAGGTTCAATTGCATAATAAGAATTTATTCATCATCATTGTTGGTGGACTCTTCCCAATTACAACCATCATAAAAAATCAGAAGAAATCTCATAGCACCAGACCCCTGGATAAGAAATAAATGAAGCATCTTATGAGTTTTTTGTAGCAACATAGTACGTGAAAAGATCAGATAAAGAAGGAAAAGACATACACTGCCACTTACAATTGCAAAAGTAGGAGGATTAGCAATTTGCGATTGCTAATATGTCAAAATTGTCCAATCAAAGACATAGTCAAACTGGAAGCCTAAAAGGATTAAAATCAAAAGATTGCAGCTGACTTAGTTCCTGGAAGAGTTTCAAATTAAGAGCTTATGCTTGGGTTGCCTATTGTACAAAACATCCATGAGAAAAATTTTAACAGTAAAAAAGTTCAAACCTTCACGAATGAATAGATCACGGAAGAGTGTTTTAAGATACGCGTAATCAGGTTTATCATCGAAATGAAGTGATCGGCAGAAATGAAAGTAAGAAGCAAATTCTGTAGGATAACCCTACACAACGTCTGAAATAGAAGCATATGAATTTTTATTATCAACCCTATAAGACATACACTTAGTATAATTTCAAATAAATTTATTCACCTCAATTGAAGTTGTTACTTTTTTTTCACTGATCTTTTCATAGTTTGGCTTTTTAGTTCCTGCTTTTAATCCCTGCCACGGTAGACTAAGAACATATATGGTCATAACCAAACAAACCACATAATTAGTATTCAAATAAAATAATGATGAAAAGGAATATTACCTTCCTCTTAGAAAATACATAAGAACATATCCAAGAGACTCAAGATCATCCCTGCAGCTTTGTTCTACAAACCATAAAAGAAAATTTCAGAAAATGATAAAATGAAATGGAAGCATAATGAGCAAAACTAAAACCAAGAATCAGTTATACTACCAATGCCCAGGTGGGTGTTTATGCTAGAATATCTTGCTGTTCCCGTCAAATTCTTATTTTCTCTGCATAATGATATGAGAATCTAATATTTACATCAGGAATGCAAACTCAATTTTTGGTTCACCAATAACATCCATTAAGGCCACTGCATCTATTAAAAAATTTCCTAAAGCATCAGCATAGACAAACTATATAGATATTCAAAATTAAGACATAATGACAGCATAACAATTACTAAGCAAAACAAAACAAGACACTACATAAATCAACTACAAGCAGCCAACACTAGTCGTAATCAAAGAGCAACTATAAGACCTGAACACAGATCAAATCATAATCCACCCACATCATCAACATGAACTAATCGATTCTAATGCACATGTAGCACAGTATGGTCACTTAGATGAAGCATTGGCCTTTGTATTTTAAGTCTCACAATCAGTTAAAACAAATTATCTTCTTGTAGCTAAACAGGACTAACTTGTATGGAATATGCTGATGTGTTGAAGTGTCCCCGTACTTCTTCACCAAACCAAAGTCAATGATATAGACCTAAATGGAAACATGTATAAACTAACATACCAAAAATGGAATGAAGAAAATTGTGAATGACAAGAACAGTCTCCAAACCAACACCTGATTTGCACGTCTTCCTAAACCCATAAGGAAATTATCAGGCTTGATATCGCAATGTAGGAATGATTTGGAGTGAACAAATTCAACTCGATTGATCTAAAACAAATATCCCAATTCCAGAATGAGTAAAAGCACACAGCACTAGGATAGAAGAAAGTTACAAAAACCAAATAAAAATACCATATGATCTGTAAGCATTAGAACAGTCTTCAAAGATAATTTCCTACTGCAAAAACTGAATAGATCTTCAAGATTAGGTCCAACTAAGCCCATCACTAGGACATTATAATCCCCTTCAACACCAAACCATCTAACATTTGGGATTCCAACTATCAAAATTAAAGAGAGCAGTAGACAATTAGGGACTACACAACCAGAAGTACCAATTCAAAAAACAAAACCAATTAGAGTACAAAGACAAAAGAGACATTACTTCCTCCCTGTAGTATCTTATACAGCTTGGATTCATACATCAATTGAGGATGTTTTGTCTTGACATTTTCCTGAGGAAAGAATATGAATATCAAGATAGCTCATCAAAGACCTTTCCAATATAAACTCAGACAATGAAAATGGAAAAAAGGACATAGCATGTTGATCTCAACTCTCAAGGAAATTTACTACAAGTTTCCACATAGGCCTACTAAAGCTGTCGATGATGAAGTTAGTAACGAACTATCAATGTGAAAATACAATAAGTATGTTGTTCAACCTCAAAAAATGAATCAAATAAAGGCCAATAAGGAGTCATTGCGTGATAGGTAGACAAATAGCACATTTTTTAGATCATCTTTCAATCTTTTAAATGCTTCCATTAGGTTAATTTTCAGTCATTCCAATACTTGTATTACACTACAAGAAAACAGTAAATTACAGACGGACATTACCGACGGAAAAAGCCAATATACCGTCGGTAAATGTATTTAC
>JAOQML010000197.1:40255088-40279985 GCA_027568935.1 Erythroxylum urbanii | reverse complement strand
GCTCCAAACGGATGCAAGTATGGATACATGGGCAGGGTGTCTTTTGGCACAACCGCCAAATACAAAGAAGCATCTATCATATATATATATATATATGTATATATATATATATACATACATATATATATATATGGGCAATTTTATTTTTTAAAGTACATGAAAAATGTCTATGTTTTCTCGGTGGTGTCACACAATCGAGGATGATGCATAACCAACGTCATTGACGACAAACATGTGTTCACTGTCTGTGCTCGTCGCTGGAATGTTGCAACATCGAGGATGATGGTGAATTCACTGGGTCTATGACATCATGCCTCAGTGATGATCCAGACGCTACCGGTGATGGTGGTATGTGTCGATTTTGGTGATGCCAAACATTGTTGGTCATGATGTTACAACGTCCGTGTTGTATGTTTACTGTCTGCTTCCCTCCTTGCTGTCGATGTTGATGATGTTTCTCTTGGTGGCATAAGACAGCATTAATGACTATCGCATTAGCCGTGTGTGCGATTGGTGTGACGGTGCATCGTCGTTGTTATGCTGCTGGTTGTTTTTGATAATGATGAACAGTTTGTGAATAGTGTTAATAGTATTAAACAATAAAAGATGAATGAACGTAAACAATGCATGCATGAACAGTTATGTTAGTGTACGTGAATTATAGAATTAATTATAATTACCAACGGTACAATATATGCATAAAAGAATGTGGATGAAGTATATGCATGTTAACTTGTTTCTGGATTTTGACAAACATCACTGTTATCAAGATTAATAATAATTATGTATAGTGTTTTGTATGCATGTACGTTAATAATAATGATTGGCATTATGTTTATGATGTGATAATTGAATATTTAACATGTTACACATTTAACAAATTTGGAACAATATTATTTTAGATTTGTGAATCACCAAAGTGATCAAATCTTTAGGATAATTAGTTCTAAATTGACTAGAATTTTTCAATCACTCACTCATAAAATTGATGCTATAAATGATGTTTATCTATGAGTAGATTGAAATTCATTATTGTAAGAAATTTATGAATTACCCAAAGGTTAATTAGTTGTTCTTATAATTAATGAATATGATTGTTTGGTAATGTAAATGCACTATTAGTTTTACTTATTTATCCAAAGATAATAAATATTTCTAAGTAGTGTATCCATCATTACCTAATAATGTTAAATATTATTGGCATCATTATGATTATTTTATGCATTGATGTATCACCCAAATGCGAACATTAATGTACATTAATTGTTAACATAATCTTTCCTCTAAATCTTTATAATATGTTAGTTTATGACTCAAAGCATTAATATTAGGCTTGTATTTATTGCAGTTTCTGTCCCTATGTCTTTACATTCACAAGATTCATTTGTACCAATATTTAAAAACTTATCTAACTGGAGTGAACAAGTCTAATTTCACCTTAGTTTATTGAATCTTGATTTGGCACTTCAAGTTGAGAAGCTTGCAACTATTACTGATACTAGCAATAATAAAGAAAATGCTCATTATAAAGCTTCAGAAAAATCAAACAGACTGAGCTTGATGTTTATATAAATAAGCATAGCAAGTAACATCAAGTCAACTCTTCCTATAACTGAAAGTGCTAAAGAATTTATGAGTTTTATGGAAGAGTGCTCCTAATCAGCTGATAAGTCTCTTTCTGGGACATTAATGGGTACTTTTTAACCACTATGAAATTTGATGTTTCTCGTACTATGCATGAACATATCATTGAAATGACAAATATTGCACATGACTTATGTCTCTGGGAATGGAAGTAGACTAGAATTTTCTTGTACAGTTTATTTTGAACTCTTTACCATCTGAATATGGTTTGTTCCAAATGAGCTATAACAACATGGAAGATAAATGGAACGTGCATGAATTGCACAGTATGTTGGCTCAGGGGGAAACAAGACTGAAGAATCAAGGAAATCATTCCATCCATTTTGTGAAATATCAAGGAGCTAGTAAGAATGTATATAAGAAACATGGAAAGGGGAAAGAATCATTGAAGACCAATGAGTCCTCTGCTAAGATCTAGAAGAAGGCAAACAATAACAAATGTCATTTCTGTCAAAAATTTGGACACTTCCAGAAGGACTGTCCACGACATAAGGCTTGGTTCGAAAAGAAAGGTAAGTTTAAGGCTTATGTATGTATTGAATCAAATTTAACTGAAGTTCCACGTAATACTTGGTGGATTGATTATAGATGTACAACTTTTGTTTCTAGTACTATACAGGGATTCCTTACGATTCAAATCACAAACCCAAATGAGAAGTTTGTTTTCATGGGAAATAGAGTAAAGATTCAAGTGGACATTTAATCCTGAATACTGGACATCATTTAGATTTATTTGAAACTCTTTACGTACCTAGTATTTCTAGAAATTTGATTTCTTTATCTAAACTTGATGTTATTGGATACTCTTTTAAGTTTGGTAATGGATGTTTCAGTTTGTTTAAGCATACTAGTATGATTGGATCTTGTATACTTTGTGATGGTTTATATAAATTGAATCTTGATAATTTATATGCTGAAACTCTTATAACCCTGCACGATAAAGTTGGAATTAAACATAATTTAGTGAATGACTGTTCTGCTTACTTGTGGCATAAGTGTTTGGGTCATATTTTCAAGAAAAGAATGAAAAGATTAGTAAATAATGGAATTATTCCAGATTTGGATTTTACCGATCTTAATATTTGTGTGGATTGTATTAAGGGAAAGCAAACAAAACACACAAAGAAAGCTGCCACGAGAAACCCTCAGCTTCTTGAAATTGTATACACCGATATATGTCGACCTTTTAATGTTAATTCTTTTGGTAAAGAAAAACACTTTATCACCTTGATTGATGATTATTCATGTTACAGATATGTCTATTTACTGCATGAGAAATCTCAAGAAGTGAATGCCATAGAAATTTATATAATTGAAGTTAAAAGGCATTTAGACAGAAAAGTGAAAATCATTAGGTCTGATAGAGGTGATGAGCATTACGAAAGATATGATGAAAATAGACAACATCTTGGTTCATTTGTTAAATTCCTAGAAAAGCATGGCATATATGCTCAAACGTGCACAAGGTCAGACATTAGTTTTGCAGTTGGTATGCTTGGTAGATACCAAAGTAACCCAGGATTGGATCATTAGAAAGCTGCAAAGAAAGTCTTAAGATATTTGCAAGGGACAAAAGATCACATGCTTACCTATAGGAGGTTTGATCATCTTGAAGTAAATGGATATTCAGATTCAGATTTTTCTGATTGTGTGGATACTAGAAAATTGACAAGTGGCTATGTATATCTTTTAGCCGAAGGAGCAATATCATGGACGAGTGCGAAGCAGTCAATAATTACTGCATCTACTATGGAAGCTGAATTTGTGGCATGCTTTGAGACCATAGTTCAGGCTAAGTGGTTGCGATACTTTATTTAAAGATTTGAAATAGTCGGCAGTATTGCCAGGCCACTAAAAATTTATTGTGATAATTTCATAGCAATTTTCTTTTCTAAAAATGACAAGTATTCCAAAGGTATAAAACATATGGAATTGCAATACTTTACTGTTAAAGAAGAGGTTAAAAAATGTAGAGTGTCAATTGAAAACATTAGCACTCATCTTATGATTATTGACCTTTTGACTAAGGGATTACTGCCCGAAATATTTATGGGGCATGATTGTGGTTTTTCGATATGTGTAAGTTCTAATGATTAACCTCAATAATCCACAAGCGCATAGGTCATTCTCATAGTATCTAAGGTGTCAATCTCATAAGGAGGGATAATCTAGTCTTTCGCATAATACCTAAGGTGTCGATCCTATAAGGAGAGATAATCTAGTCCTAAATCTAAGGTCAACACAATTCACAGAAATTCAAAAGATAGCAAAACTAAAACAATAATTCAATTTAATCATATAATTCAATCCAAGAATCAATTACAAAAATATTAACAATTTAGCTATTGCAACACACTCAAGAATTACCCTAAAGGAACTATCAATTGAGAGAAAGAGAAAATTTACCTATCTTTAATGCTAACCTAATCGATTATGACTTATCGGATTATTAGTTTTAGACGATTCTAGGGTTGGTTACTCTCTCACAAGTTATATCCATTAACCCTAAATTATAAGCCATATTCAGATTGTGGAAAATTGCAATTTCTCAATTAACAACTTATCCAAAGCCCTAATTAGATCTGAAGTTGTCCAATAAACTATTAGGTACCTATGCGAGATCTCTCTTCACACAATTACTGATTTGATTAATTTCTCGTTCTTATTAAATCATTTAGCTCTCATTAGCCCAATTTAATTATTTTTCATTCAATTCACCCTCTTAGTTTATTACTGAATTATGCAACCACAGAAATCAATTACAATAAATCTAATAAACATAAAAACAATCAGATTTCATTAAATCAAAGATAAAAACCCAAAGGTGAGTTTAGAACATCTCAACATTCACAAATCCTATCATCAAAATGCTACTATTCCCAATTCTATATGATAATAAGAATGAAAAATAATAGGAAATACGATCTTGAATGGAGATGGAAGGCAGCGACATCGAGAAACTCCTGATCCAGTAAGTACATCGATGCAGACTTCTTCTCCACTTCTCTCTTCCTTCTTCTCTTTCTCAATCTCTCAACAATCCTCTCTAGGGTTTCTCTCAAAAGTGGCTGATGCAAAAGCTCCTCCTTTCTCTTTTTCTTGTTTTATTTATGTTTTTTTTGTTTAGGGTTGAACTAGGATTTTCCAAGGGTCCGAAAGGTTCAAAAAATTCCTCAAAACGTGAAGTTTGGGAGTGGCTGCTCATTAGGGCCACGGTCGTGGCCTATGTCAGGCCTTTTTGGCACAATCTGGGCCATGATTGTGGGCCATACAATTGGCCCCAATTTGCTCTGAAACTCCTAGTTCTTCGATCTTTACCCTGAAATACTATCAAACACATCAAGGTACCTCAAAAACATCATATTTAAGCTCAAAGGATTGTTCTAACCCATAAAACACAAATAAATCACAGACTAACACAATTCTACCCTAAACACATACTAAACAATTGAATAAATGACTAAACACATATTAAACTGTACCCTAAAATATGATGCATTTCACACCTATCAACTTCCCCACACTTAAACATTTGCTTGTCCTCAAGCAAACAAAACAATAACCAACATAAAGCACAAAACACGCAATGCAACAAATGAGGCAATGACTTCAACTTCACGAAATAATTTAACTCTAAACACAATCATTTAAGTTGTTTCAAATTATTAACATACAAAATACGAGTCTAAACACCTTGGACTCAACATACAAACTAATCAAAATTTTATTGCTGAGTCTATTCACCCCTATCACTTGCACACACACGTTGATAATCATTCAATCAAAACAAAAGTGTAACTATTCCTCAGTAGGTTTTGATGAAAAATCAAGCTATTAATAAGTTTGGTAGGTTTTTATTTAAAAACATTCTTTTTATTGATTTTTTTCTTTAAGGAGATGAACCTAGTCTTTTTACGCGGGGGCAAACATTTGTGATGAATGTTGATCCGGTTACTCAAGTAAGTTATGTTGTTATTATGCTGCTTGATTGGAATGTCATTATAACATTTTACATGAAGGCACACATTTGTGATGCGTATCGATTCGGTTACTCAGCAACATCACATTCTCAACTAACTACTAGCTCTATTTATAACTCGAAGACTAGCAGAATAGTTATTTTAGTGACAATTTATACAACTTTCTTTTTTTAAGACTATTTTTTAACACAAAATTTTCCCTACCTTATTGCTTTAGCTAATCATTCTCATAAAAATGTACTAATAATGCCACTTATTTGATTAGCCTAAAATTATAAATGAGTATGGCAAATTCCTAGGGTGAATCAATTAACATCTTATCCTAATTAACCAACATATTTAGCCCTAAGTAACTTAGGTCACTAATTTCACAAGCTAATAAATTTTTGCAACCTAAAAGACTATGTTTAAGGCCATTTCTATCCCGTTAAGTCCTAACCATTGATGCATTCACATAATTCACATTATGTAATCTAAACAAACTATCATACAATATGCAAAATTCACACTCAATGTAAAAATACACAACCCTCCCCGCACTTGAACAACATATTGTTCTTAATGTGAGAAGGGTACATAAATACACTAGGGGAACAAAATACAATATACAATAAATATAAGAAGAAAATCCTAACAAAAATGAAAAGAAAATGGTTAGAATACGAAATCATTTATGGTGATGGAGGTGGTGATGGCGATAGTGTTGAGACCAAATCCGCTTAACATCGAGAGTATTTCCTTATCTTATAAGTGATTCAAGAAAGAAAAAGAATTAGCATTCCAAATCATTCTAAATCATTCAAAACTTATTTTAAAATTTTAAAAAAGCCTAACTACACAACAATTTAAACCTAACTACCAAACGTGTTAATTTATGGTCATTAGCTTGACCTTGTATCATTGAAAACTCAGTCGGGATCAATTATGAGCAGCTTGCTTCTACCTTTTACATTTAACATCAATTTTGTAGCCTATAAGTAAGCTACAAATTACAAAATTATCATAAGGACAATATTGATAAAGTTGAGAAAACTAATTAATTTAATAATGTCTTTTGCACTAATAAACTGTCAATAAAAGAGGGAATAACAAAACTTCCTGAATCTTTCATCAAATCCAACAGTTTGTCTTGTAAGAAGATGAGTTGCTCTCTTTCTTTCGTAATCACTTTTATCTCCTCTGCTTCTTCCACTTCATGAATAGAGACTTTTATAGCTTCTTCAAACTCGATGTCTATTGTCATTTGTTCTTTAAAAGATTCGAATACATCAATTATCCTAAATGAGCTACTATCCTTCGGATTCGTTAATACATCATTCATGTTGAATGTCACTTGGTCATCATTAATCCGAAGGATAAGATTCCTTTCATGGACATCTACCTAAGACTTTGTGATGTTCACACATGGTATATCAAGAACTAGTGAATAATAGGAAGGGTTGGCATTCTTTTCTTCATCCTCTTTCTTTGTTTCTTGGTCTTCAATAAGGTGGGGTTCAGTTTGGTTTTCCACTTATCCTTTTGACTCTCCCCCATTCTTAAGTGCGATAGTCTCATATTACTATCTTTGATGTATTTCCATATTACTTAGAGAGTCTTCTACACTTCTTTTACAAAATTCATGGGAAAGTTGTCTCACTCGAATCTCTAGGTTGCGAATAAATGAGGCGTGATTTTCTGTTACTTGCTCAATTTTCTCTTCTAGTCTCTTCTGCCTCTCTTCCATGTCTGTGAGCTTATCCAGGATCTTGTCCAATTTAGAATTCCATAAACTTGACTCATCTTGCTGAAGTCCCAATAGGTCTTGACATCCTAAATGAGTCCCTACATTGTTGAACCAATAGAAATCGAGGTGGCTCTTCCATCTCGAAGTGTACATGATCCAATAAGGATTGTTACTTCGTTAACCATACTGTGCCTCATTGTAATTCGCAAAAGTTCTTTGATCCCTATAATATCTATCCTCCATCATTTTTCCATTTCTTCTTGGCATTTAGCTCTGTACATTTCTCATTTCTCATTATAAGATGTCTTGTTATATCTTTACTTTACACCCAAACTTCTTTCTTTATTTTTTTAAACAAAAGATAGTGAGAAGGCTTTAGACTAAAGACCTAAACTAATCGCCTCCTTGGAAACGGCGCCAAAAACTTTATCCTAGTTTTTCGATGTGTATAAGTTCTAATGATTAACCTCAATAATTTGTAAGCGCCTGGGTCATTCATGTAGTACCTGAGGTGTTGATCCTATGAGGAAGGATAATCTAGTCCTAAATCTAAGGCCAACACAATTCACAGAAATTCAAAAGATAGCAAAACTAAAACAATAATTTAATTCAATCACATAATTCAATCCAAAAATTAATTACGAAAATATTAACAATTTAGCTGTTGCAACATACTCAAGAATTAACCTAAAGGAACTATCAATTGAGAGAAAGGGAAATTTTACTTATCTTTAATGCTAACCTAATCGATTATGACTTACTGGATTATTGGTTCTAGACGATCCTAGGATTGATTACTCTCTCTCGAGTTATAACCATTAACCCTAAATTATAAACCCTATTCAAATTATGAAAAATTGCAATTTCTCAATTGACAACCTATCCAAAATCCTAATTGGATCTAAAGTTGTCCAATAAACTATCGGGAACTTTTGTGAGATCTCTTTCCACATAATTACTGATTTGATTAATTTCTCGTTTTTACTAAATTAATTAACCCTCATTAGCCCAATTTAATAATTGTTCATTCAATTTACCCTCTCACTTCATTTCCAAATTATGCAATCATAGAAATCAATCACAATAAATCCAATAAACATAAAAACAATCATATTTCATTAAATCAAAGATAAAAACCCGAAGGTGAGTTTAGAAAATCTTTACATTCACAAATCCTATCATCAAACTACTATTCTCAATTCTATACAATAATAAAAATGGAAAATAACAGGAAACACGATCTTGAATGGAGATTGGAGGCAGCAACGTCGGGAAACTCCAGATCCAAGAAGTACATCAATGTCGGTTTCTTTTCCACTTCTCTCTTCCTTCTTCTCTTTCTCAATCTCTCAACAATCCTCTCTAGGGTTTCTCTCAAAAGTGGCTGATACAAAAGCTCCTCTTTCCTCTTCTTCTTGTTTTATTTATGTTCTTTT
Organism: Erythroxylum urbanii; assembly: GCA_027568935.1. Taxonomy (NCBI): domain Eukaryota; kingdom Viridiplantae; phylum Streptophyta; class Magnoliopsida; order Malpighiales; family Erythroxylaceae; genus Erythroxylum; species Erythroxylum urbanii. The sequence goes on along the minus strand of JAOQML010000197.1, from coordinate 40,271,199 downwards.
GTTTTTAGGGTTGAATTAAGGTTTTTTCGAGGTCCGAAAGGTCCAAAAAATCCTTCAAAATGCAAAGTTTAGGAGTGGCTACGTGTCTGCAATTAGCCCCAATTTGCTCCGAAACTCCTCCGTTCTTCGATCTTTACCTTGAAATACTACTAAACACATCAAAGTACCTAAAAAATATCATATTTAAGCTCAAAGGATTGTTCTAACCCATATAACACTTAAAACACAAATAAATCACAAACTAACACAATTTTACCCTAAACACATACTAAACAATTGAATAAATGGATAAACACATATTAAACTATACCCTAAAATACGATGCATTTCACACCTATCAGAGCATATTGACAGTATGGTCATTATTGTTGAGTAGGCATTAATACATAATATGATGACGTTTATGTTTTAATGTAATTGACATTCTGAGCTCATTATTGAATTTGTTTTTGATTTACCTAGTTTTTCAAATATGTATCTGTTGAGTGTAATTTATGCAAAACAATCTACTCATTTTACGCTAAAAAATTGCAAGTGTACGGGTCGTGACATGTAGTTAGAAAGCGGATATCGATCCCATAGGGATTGATGTCCAGACAACACTTAATTCAGATCAAACTTTGTTTGATAAACGAAATTGTTTAATGAAAATAATCTGGAAAATTAAATTAAAATTGAAAGACTAATAATAAACAATAAACAAGACCAAAATGCAAAAAATTGGAATTCAAGAATTTAGTGACTAGAGAACACTTTCTCCCTATTTTGTCTCCCTCCTATTTTATTAATCGAATTGTGTCTCACCTAAGATTTTCGAATGTTTTAACTACCCTCTCTCAAGGTATAATTAATTGTCCCTAATCAAATTAAATGAAGTCAATTGAAGAATCTCTCAACCTACCCAATCACTCCACCAATTTAACTAGTTATTAAACTATCCTATGGGTAATCAATTGAATTAGCCGAGATTTTTCTTCTAACTAATCAATTAATATGATGATTGCAAGTCTATAGGTTGCCAACTCTCGTTGTACAATCCTACACAAATAACTTTACTCACTCTCCGATTTATTGCAAGATAGAAATAAAATAAATCATCAAAGACAACTTTCATTCAATTCAATAAAATAGGAGTTTAACAAAAATAGTTCAAAAGTAATCTCTAAAAACAAATCAGCTACTCATGGTCTCCATAACATCAACAACACACAAATATTCCATTCTACAAAGATTAGAAGAGATAAAATTGACAAAAAATTGAATAAGAAAACTCCTTCTCTTATTTGCCAAAATCTTGAATTTTTGATATTGATGTGCTATTTTTCCAATTGTTGTTGAAAATCCTTGAATCTTCACCTTTCTCAAGACTCAAAACTTCTATTCTTCACTCAAGAAGGCTCTTTTCCCACGATCATGAGAATTGACATGATTCCCACGATCGTGGATCTTGCAACAGAATGTCTCCTCTTCTCTTCTCCTCTTTGATCTCTAGCTCAATCTCCAAGTTGCTCAATCTTCTTTCCTACATAAAAATAATCAATTCTTATCTTAAATTAACATCAAACATAAAAGAACAACAATAAAAATCAAATTAAATGAAAACATACAAAATGAATCATAAACTACAATAATAATCAACTATTATGTAAGAAACACAAGTCAATTACTTAGAAAAACATAAACTAATGCACAACTATCGATATCCTAAATTGAATGGAATGGTGATAACAATTTTGTCTTGAGTAGATATTATTTTTTGATCAGTTATGTGTTTCCCATTTATTGATCATTTCATGGAGAGGACTAACTTTGTAGTACATGGAAGGGAATATGTTGTTTAAATCACATACAACTGCCATAACTCACGTTAGTTCTAACTCTTGATTATGATGAATGATGTATTCAATGCACATTAAATTTAAATGACTTATGAAGATGACAATGTTACATGAACCAAGTGGGAGAATGTTAGATTATTAACGTCTCATGTAATAAATGTTTATAACGCTTAATATCAACATGATGGGTATTTTCTCAAAAACCATTTATAAACATCGCCTTTTTTTGTTTTATTCTTGCCTATTAAGTTGCTTCTGTTAATAATCATCACATAAGAGACAAAAGTGAGAAAGCGAGGAAAATAATAGAAACATAGAAGAGAATCTGAAGAGTCTGATTTTAGTATCGACATCAAACGACTTTATGGACCAAGGTATGACTACTTTATATGCGAGAATTATATATGTTTGAGATTATGCATAATCGTATAATGAAGTGAGAGTTTACAGTATCTGCAAATAAGCGTTGTAAATGTGATATACATAGTGATTTGATACCTGATCCTTAATCGTCGTCAATTCAAAGAGTACTAATTAATCAAATCCCTGCCAAAAGCCAAATAACGGAATTTGTGCCTTTGACGTACGTACTATGGAGTTCATGACCAAATGATGTTACTAAAAAGCAAAGGAAATCATAAGCAAAAGATAAGTCGAGAAAGAGTATCAAAAGAGATGAGAAATGTATACATGGGGTTGGTCGGTAAGTGCCTCTAAAGTTCACATGAACCTCTCCCTCAGCAGCAGTAGGGGTCCCTCAACCTGCACTGTTTCCCTTGTGAACCCATGTCTCCTCTTCAGTCCTTAATAACACATCTTAGTTCTCTACCACCACTCTTCGTAGTCCATAAGCAAGCAAATACAGAGGGAAAAGAAGCAAACTTGTGATGAGCCTTATTCCATTGGTGAACAAGATGTTGTTTCTTGGGACCAACAACAACAGCAAGCACTTCATGCAACATTCTTTCGTCATGGTTTTCCTGGTTTTCAGTCTCCTTGTGATGCTTTCCTTGGCTGCTCCTCATGGTAGCATCTCTCATTAACACAGATGGTTGGTCTTTTTTGTTTATTATCAAGTTTTGATGACTTGTTTCATTACTGCAGATGGACCTGGCTACGACCACACAGCTTACACAGAGGTAACTAGGCCTGGGATCCGTCCAAGTGATATCAATACATTTTCAGGCTCAAACTTCTATTTCCAGAGTTGTTTTGATGATACGTAGTACTGTTAGAATGTCCTGCTTTTGAGTTCACCAAACTGTTGGTTATAGCTTCCATGTGACACCGCCGTGTGGTTCATTTTCAGTGTAAAGCACAACCAGAAGAGGCACTTTATAATGGAGGAATTCTGAAAGATCAACCTCCACGCAGCATTAGCCAGTTTTCACATTCTCAAAGACTAGTTATTTCATTACACAATCTCAGCGAAGGGATTTACTCTTTATCCAGTTGAGTTGTCAATCTTCTTCTTCTTCTCTTCTTCTTTGTGAAGTTACGTATAAACTTGAGCTCCTTACGGGGCTTCAGAATTCAGACTTCCAACTTTGTGGCAATAGCCAAAGCAAAAGCCGCATGAGGTATATATGATACTGATTAGATTAACCAGCGTTTGGTTTCATTCTAAGAATCAGTTACTGTTTTCACTAGAAAAGAGCTTCCCCACCTTCTAAGAAATATTTACCTGTTGTCCATCAATCCGATTACAGGACTCACAAATTAGATAAACGGTGAAAAAAAATTAAATCCTGATTGTGCTTCGTGGAAATATGTCCGCTTCCTTAGCTGCATAAGCTGTGAACTTTGCTTCCAATTTTATTCATAATGCCCCTCGGGAAATAGATTTGCTTGGAAGTGTACTGATATGTTACATAAAAACTTGGTAAAAACAGCCTGGGTGAAGATAGATGGAGTAGAATCAACTATGGTAACAGCAATCCTATCCACAGACGGTAATACATCTGAATGTGTGGGGACTGTTTTGGCCAAGCATGGATGCTGGTCATTTCTTAAGGGTGGATTCATCCTTCATTCACCTTCAAAATCATCAACAATAAGCTTCAAGGTAAATCAGTAGTCACCACTTTCGTATGCTATCTTATGATCCGAAATAACATGACATGAACAAGTTCAGAGATATGACAATACTATTCGCGAAGCGAAAACCCTGTACATTTTTAGAAACCCCAGGGTCAGACTTCGTTGAACTGATCTGAAGTAGAAGGAAGTTAAGGAACAGGAAGAGTTGTCCCGTTACACGTCTTTGCCTCAAAGTATTTGATTGCACAAGACCTGCTTGAGTCTCTTTTCCCATTGTATTGATTACACAGAGTTCAACAGGCAAGAGCATTGATGTTGAAACAGCAAGCACTTCATTACAGCGATTCACTGAGAAGCAATGGAGAAAAAGTCAGAATCACTTAATTGAAAAAGTAAATTATGGTACCATTTTATTTTCATCTTTGTTTCTGAAATATATGCTGATGCTGCCATATAAATTACGTAATATTGTTAGATACTCAGCAATCTTATACTAGGAATGGATGAGAAGAGCCTTTTGAGTGTTAAAGATTCTGTTTTTACTTGAAATGATTAAATTGATCAACAATACTGACACAGTAGTTACACGTTTTTTCAGCTTAGGCAGCGCGCTGTGCTGATTCATGTGATTGATAGCAAGGGAGAAGCTGTCAAAGATGCAACCATTACGATACAACAAATCTCAAAGGATTTCCCATTTGGATCAGCAATAGCAAATACCATTCTTGGAAATCAGGCGTACCAGGTAAGCTTAAACGTACTAGTAATCCGTCACGAGCATTTGCAACAAATCCTAGACAATAAAGATCTAATAAAAGGTGAAACGCCCCTTTGCAGATAATTGAAATAGTTTCTTTTTTTTTTCCCCTCCAGAAATGGTTTGTCGAACGATTCAATGCAGCTGTTTTCGAAAATGAGCTCAAATGGTACGCCACAGAGCCTGAGCAAGGGAAGGTCAATTACAGCGTGTCAGACCAAATGTTGGAATTTGTTCAAGCCAACAGAATAGTTGCTAGAGGCCATAACATATTCTGGGAAGACCCCAAATATAATCCAGCATGGGTGAAAAATCTAACGGGCACTGCCCTGAAATCGGCTGTGAACTCAAGAATACAAAGCCTGATGAACAAATACAAAGAACAGTTCATACATTGGGATGTTAGCAACGAAATGTTGCATTTTGATTTCTATGAGCAACGGCTCGGTCCTGATGCAACCTTACACTTCTACTTGACAGCACAGAAATCAGATCCTTTAGCAACCTTGTTTTTGAATGAGTACAATGTGATTGAGACTTGCAGCGATCCTAATTCCACGGTAGACATATACATTTCGAGGATAAAAGAACTTGAACACAAAGGAGTATCAATGAATGGGATTGGCTTGGAAAGCCATTTTTCCACACCTAATCTTCCTCTAATGAGAGCAATCCTGGACAAGTTGGCTACTCTAAAGCTTCCTATTTGGCTCACAGAAGTTGATATCAGCAACCAATTTGATCATAAAACTCAGGTCACCATACCACACACATTCTATTATGATAATGACATACAACATTTATATATTCATATCAAGGGATTGTTCCTTACAATATCTTATGCAGGCAATATATCTTGATCAAGTATTAAGAGAAGGCTTCTCGCATCCTGCAGTTAATGGTATTGTACTTTGGACAGCACTCCATCCTTATGGGTGTTACCAAATGTGTCTTACGGACAACAATCTTAAAAACCTGCCTGCTGGTGATGTGGTTGAAAAGTTACTGAGAAGTTGGAGAACTGGGAACTTGAGAGGTCAAAGTGATGGCCAAGGCTCATATAGCGTTATTGGCTTTTTAGGTGAATATAAAGTAAGTGTGCAGTACGGCAACAGAATTGCAAATTCAACATTCTCTCTCTCTGTAGGTGATGAAACTAAACATGTTATAACCCAAATTTAGGTGTTGAGTTGGGCAACTTCTAGTGCGGATTCTTACTGAACAGTAATTAGAATAAATTTGACAGATTAAATTAGCCAGTGAATTGAGTCTAATTGAATTTTTGTTATTTAATTGAGATTTTATTTTATTTATTAGTATCATGCAATTTCAGTTTGAACTGAACCGAGATTAGATGAATATTCTGTTAGTTTATGTCATTGTAGCCAATCCGTTGGTTGTAATCTTATGTATAACATTATTATTTAATTAATAAAGGCATTCTTTATCTTTATGTGTTCTGTTAATTACATTTGATGTTTTAATATTAAATGTAAAATTTTTAAATAATTAATGTGTAACTGAAATTATCATCAGATAATAATTATGAGATTCAATTTGCATTTATGTATTATTCTTAAATTGTTCCTAGTTGTGGTTTCATTAAGACAGAATATCAATGAAACGGTGAAATTAGCACATATAATGTTTCTTTCTTATAAAGAAAGTAATTGATCTTATAATTTAAAGTATGGAGATAATTAAACTAATGTATGAGTGCTTATTAAAGAATAAGTTCACTAAACTAACCCGACTATGAAAATCTCAAATAAAATATTACTTATGTGTTTGTAGATTTTCTTATAATGATTACTATAAGAAAAATAGATTTTTGCGACGGAAATTACTGACAAAAAATAAAGCTTTTCCATCGGGAAACAAATTTGGTGACGAAAATTATTGATAAAAAGAAACGTCAAAGAAACGACCGTTGATAAATTTAGCGATGGAAGTTTGTGAACCCATCGGTAGCATTAACGATGGAATTTTGGATCCTCATCGGTAAGTTAAAGAAAATTTACCGATGGATTTATAGTATTATGTCGGTACCTTGCGGACAGAATTTTAATATTCTGTCGGTGAATTTACCGACGGTAAATCGCATGTCCGTCGCTAAAGGTACTGACAAACATTTAACAATCTGTTGCTAAATTTATCGACGGAAACATGACATGTCGCTAAACTTTTACCAACGAAATGATATATTCTGTAGGTAACTTACGGACGGATTTATTTATTCTGTTGCTAATTAGCGATGGAATAGTATATTATGTCAGTAATGTACCGATAGAAGGCATCGTTCCGTCGCTAATATTGTTGTTTCGTTGCAAACTTTAGCTTTGATAAATTTATACTACCATTTATCACTTCCTACTTGAGTTTTTTGTAACATTGTTGTTCCGTCGCAAAATTTAACTTTGATAAATTTCTACTACCATTTCTCACTTCCTAACCGAGTTTTCTATTCATAATCTTATGATTTCTTTTGTATATTTAGTTTGTGTAAATAATATAACATTGATTAATAAACATAAAGTAAACATTATCCTAATTGTTAATATAATAAAAAATTAAAATGTACACAAATAAGTATCTTGAAATTAACTGTAAATTAAGAATCTATATAAAAATTTAAGAGTAGCAAAACATCAAATACATTCACTTATTCATCTAATCTATGCAAGTGGTGAAAGTGGATGCTCTGACTACTGCGATGAGATATTGTCCCTCCCCTTTAATTGATCAATCTCATTATAGAGTTGGGCTATGTACTCCATCGACTGTTGCAACTGAGTTGCCAACCTTTCCATTATGTTCTCAAGCTTGAGGACTCTCTCATTTGATGCGGATTGTCTACTAAATCCAGCTATAGTGAATGTGGAGGATTGTGAACAACAAGTGGTCACAACTGAATAGAGATGTCAATGGGTCGGGCTGGGCCAGGCTCAAGCTACTTCTGGACCGGCTAGACCAGACCCCAGGCCACCATGGCTCGTGGCCCGTGGCCCAGCCCGATCATAGGCTGAGTGGCCCAACGGGCCACAAGTGGGTCATGCCAACCCAACCCACCATATATATATTTTAAGAAAATCGATTGCAAATGATGTCATTTTTTAAGTAACAGTCGAGCCAACCATGGTCGGCTTGTGGCCCGATTAACCCAGGCAAAAAATATATATGGCAGGTCGAGCCCTTTTGCCACCCTTACAAATGATCCTAATTTGATAATCTTTCCACGATGGTTCCTCCCACCCACTGCATCAAGATACACCTGACTCTTATCAACAATTTCAAAGTTCTAAGATTGTCGTTCAATGCTTTCTTGTATTTGGTCCTATCATTATAATTGTTTATGTTAATAGGTGATACTTCTTAAGAATTAATATTAAAGTATAGATTTTACATACATGAACTTGTTTGCATTGAGTGTTGAAGAAGGTTATGCTTCTTGGTGTGAGTGTGTAAAAAGAACTGGCATGGTGTAGGCTTCCTGCCCATAAACTTTTCCTTCATTAGAATAAATTGTTATAAGTGAATTAAAATTTACAAAAATTTTAGCAGAATTTTCTCTATTTTTATGATATTTACCCCCTGCTAGACAAAAAAATTTAACTCAACAACACATTCATTAATGGCACCAGATGTTTATAACATTATTATTCTATATAATGCACATATTTTTTATTTTAAATTTCATATATCAAATTACCTTGAAATCAAATTTCATACATCAAATTACAAAAATCAGAGTATACGTGTAAAATTTTGATATTTACAAGTTGAAGTGCATACTCCTGGTGGGTCAAAGATCCTCTAGTGTATATGGATAGGCTCTCTCTGTCTGGTCCTCCATGTCTGTTGGCAGAATTGTGCTCTGAAATGGATATTGCCTCAGGTGATGCCCAATACTGCTACCAACGGCTCTATATTTCTTCAGATGTATATGATGGTTGTACACCATTCTTATGTATCGAAGCAAGAAAGACTATATATCACGTACGAGCTCCCCTCTCTCATACATTATAAATTACAGTATCAAATTTTGGATCCTAAAAAAATTCTTTATGAAAAAAACATACAATAAGTACTTATAAACGACAATATTTATCTAATCAATGTATAAATTTTAGATAAAATAAAAAATTAAAGAATATATTTTGTGTGCATCAAACTCCTGATAATAAAAATTATTTGTCGACTGAGAGACATTCTTCCATATATACCCTCAAGATCTATCCTCTCCTTAAACTTGAATGAGATATTTCTTGAGTACGTTCCAGATGGAACTAACCTAATATATAAGTTATTTTAGATAATTGTCAAATTAAAACCTATAACTTCAGTATAAACCTATGGAGTTATCATATATTACAAAATTTTTAAAATTTTACTTACAAATTGTTGACAATTATGATGTACATTCTTCCATCAATCACCTTAGCTCCAAGCTGCAAGTTGCCTTTTTCATCTACAACGTTTACCCCTAATATCTCTATCAGTATAGGGGTGATAGATGGTGTAGCAGAGCTGTTGGATGGTATAGTAGCATATACAGACAGTGATGCCTCATCTGGATGTGTAGTTGCATCTGTAGAATGTGACGTTTCACCTAAAAATGCACTGGCTTCTCTAAATCGTGGTAAACTGAACCTTGGCTGCAATATATCCTATTTTCTCGTTAGTGGCATATTTTTAACCTGAAATTCACATTTTGTTGAATTTTCCAATAACAGAACAATATATAACAAAATGTTGTTGATGCAATAATATATTTATTCATATAATATTCTATTACAAACATAAATTAATCTGTATCAGCACTTCATTGTTAATCAAAATCATCATCTTCTTTTTCCAAAGAATTATAATCAAACTCAAGCTCTTCTTTAGGTCTCTCACCCTTCTCATCCTCTCCAGATAAAATTTTAACATATTCATTATTTGGACCGTTCAAAGATTCATTCTCGTTATATGTTACACGTGCATTTATTTCATAAACATCTTCTTGAAATGCTTCACTTTCAATTCTCTTATTTTCTCCTGTTTCATGTAATTCAAAAATACCTCTAGGTTTTACTTTGCATACGGCCAATTAATTTGATTCATCTCGACATAAGCTGAGAAAAGGGACATAATACACTTAAATCGTTTACATCATCAACACGAAAGGTTCAAATTGTCTAAATCTTTTATGTTGGTTGATTTCAATTAGATTGTACCAAATGAACACTTTTGTTCTAACATTAGGAGTTGGATCAAACCATTCACACTTAAATATCACACTCCATTTTATTGGCAACGTAGGGTACTCAATTACAAGTATCTCAATGATTTTACTATAGTAATCCATCAATTCTCCCTATATGCTAACCCTACTATTTGCTATTCTCATGCTATGACCATGATATTATGTATGAAATTTATATCCATTAACAAAATACACCAAATACGATTTAACAATTCATAAAGGTCTTTTCGCAAGATCAGATATGAACTTGTTCTCTATTAGATTTTCTGAGGCCTACACAAAAAACAATTTATCATATTAAATAGTATAATGTCATCTAATCACTTTGATATGATAATTCAACCATTTCAATTATTACAAGTGAAACTTATATATTTCTTGAACCATCAAAGAAACTATCTTTCAACTTCTTTATTAATATCATCCTGTGTCATTTCGGGCATTAGCTCGTGTAACCATTGCTCGTATAATCTAAAAGCATTATTATGTATTTTAGTTGTGAACAACAGTAACTTTGAAAACTCAAATGATCTATTTCAAAATCAACTTATACTTACTATACGAAAGGTTGAACCTCTTGACAATTCAATAAAATGTAACCTTGGGCAGCTTCTATTTCTTTTGTTGTTAACACTCTTTTTATTGAATGTCCATGTGTTCATCCTGGATATGTGAAAATGGATAAGCTATTATCAACATCACCCGTTTCTCCCCCACCATCATTCCGAGGAACTTTTCTTTCTCTTGTGTGCATATGTAGCTTAAAATAATGTGAACAAAATGTACTTGCTTCTTTCACTAAATAAGCATTACATATCGAACCTTCAACTCTAGCATTGTTTTTGACTTTTTTTTTCAAGTGATGCAAATAACTACATTAAAAATGGGGTTATGTAAATTCTGTGATTAAAACATGCTATAACTTTTGTTTAAATATTAACTACAATTACCTCTTAAAAGAATACATCCATTGGTATTGAATCGAACCAACAAGTTTAACCTTGTGTGCTAAATGTATGGGTAGATGTTCCATGCAGTCAAAGAAGGTTGGAGGAAAAATCCCTTCCAATTTGCATAAGATAACTAGAATTTCCCTTTCTAGTTTTTCTATTTCAGCCAACTTTATTTTAAAAGATGTTAAGCTTTTGAAAAACAAACTCGATTCCGTTATAGCTTCTCAAACCTTATTTGGTAGCAACTCTCGAAATGTAATTAACATTAGCCTTGCATAAATACATGAAAATCATGACTTTTCATCTAAAATAATTTATACTTCCTCATGTCCACATACCTTGCTAAGTTCGAAACATAACTACGGGAAACTTTAAACTTTTCAACTAATCACATAAAATTTCCTTTCTTTTTTTCTCCAAAGTGTAACATGCTTTCATATATTTACCGGTGTGAAGATCTTTATCTATCTCATTCCTTTTATAAAAAATTTTCAAATCAACTTATGATTTTGCATTGTCCTTTGTCCTCCCTTTAATATTCATTATAGTATTGAACAAATTGTCAAAAATATTTTTTTCAATATGCATCACATCTAGATTATGACGTATCAAATTAGTTTTCCAATATGGCAAATCTCAAAAGATGTTGCGTTTTTCTCCGAATAAAGTTTTTACTAATGCTTGTATTAACTTCATCAGCTTCAAGTTCTGTAACTTTCAGCAATCTTACTTCATCAATCTCCTGCAATATCTCTTCACCAGCTTTGTGAGGGGGAGGAGGTACTTGTACCGTCCCATTTTAATGAACTTTTGTTTATTGTGTCTAAATGGATGATCTAGAGGAAGAAATTTCTTGTTGTTGTCAAACTAAAATGTTTTTGCCCCGTTTGGAAGATAAAACACATCAGAATTATTGCTATAATAAAAGCCAATTTCTCTACTGTGCTCCATCCAGACAACATAACATATGCTGAGAAATCACTAATAGTCCACATTAAAGTTGTTCTTAACAAAAAATTTTGTTTAAGAGACACATCATATGTCTCCACACCAAATTCCCAACGATGATGCAATTCAAATACCAATAGTTGTAAGAATACATCAATTTTATGCTTTGGGTTTGTAAGCCCTGGCATAATCACTACTAAGAACATATATGCCTTATTCATACACATCCATAGAAGCAAATTATAAGAAGTAATTATGATTGGTCATGATGAATATTGTTGGCTGGATTGAGCAAAAGGTTAAAATCCATCCGTCGACAATCCTAACCTAACATTTTGACTTTTAGCTGCAAACTTATAATGGGTGTTATTAAAATATTTCCATACAAGTGTATCCAATAGATGACTCATTATTCCATTTTCCTGTTTATATTTATTATGCCATTTCATATGAGATACAGTAACATCAGAGGCATATAGTCTTTGAAGTCTCAGAGTAAATGGGAAATAATACATTTGCTTCCAAGGTATTAATTTCTGTTTCATAGTACGCTTTCTAGGTTTGAACCTAGATTAACCACAGAATTTACACTCTTGTAATTCCACATCATCTCCCCAAAACAATATACATCTCAATTTGCAACAATCAATTTTTTCAACTGGTAAACCAAGACCCCTAATAAGCTTCTTCATAATGTAAAAATTATTAACCATTATATATGATCAGGAGGCAATGATTCATTATACCAAGCTAGAATTTTATCAAAATTTTGATCAGAAATATGCCCTTCAAACATTATGTTCAATGTTCAAGCAATTGAAGATAATTACGTCATGGTCTCACAATTTGACCATAATTATTGGTCAGCTGATTGTAGTAAGTCAAAAATTTGTTTTGAATGTAGGTTTGATTCTTCTTCAAGATTTTCTATATTTTCTTGAAAAGTATAACCGGCTGCATCATAAACCATTTGGATGTAAGGATTTTCAGTTACACCCACATTACTTGTTCTAAATCCAGTCCCCCCTTCAAACTTATCCACATTTAGTAACGAGCTTACTTCATTACCCCTTGAGATGCTACAAATTAATGTCTCCCCATGTCATGTCCACTCAAAATAATTTGGAACAAACCCTTTTCTTAACAAATGGAGATTCACTTCATCAATAGGAAGAAAATGAAGATGTTTGCACTTTTTACATGTACATCTAATCTTTGGGCCGTCCATATATGCAGGTTGAGAACATGCATAGTGAATAAAAGCTTCAACTCCCTCAACAATCCATATATGCAGGTTGAGAACATGCATAGTGAATAAAAGCTTCAGCTCCCTCAACAAACTCAAGATTAATGAAACCATTGAGTGTTAATCGTCTATACATATAAGATTTATCAATATTACTCATTTTTGTAAAACTGTTATTTAAAAAAGTGATTTGATAGTTCGTATCCTTCATTTCCTCTAAGTTTACAAAACATTTAATCTTTACTTTATAGAACATTCCCTAGGCTTTTACAAGTCTCTAACCATCGATTAATAAAAAATTAAAACCAACCTATCCCACCATATGAGTTCACAATTAGAAAACTCAATCACAACCAATTCCACCTTATTAATTGGACAATCACCACATTCTAACGTATAATAACCTTATAAATGAACTGTAATTCATACATCTAGCCAACAATTATTCTAACAATATTCCAAATATGAAAAGAAGTTGGACAACTTAATTGATAGACAACATATGTGAGTATATATCAGTCAAATAAAACAATATACCAACCAATGTCCTATAACAAGTGACATTAAGAAGTAAAAAAAGTACATATATTTATTAAATCCAACACTACATCAAGCAATCACAATGAAGTTCAAGTATTCATGTTTGAATTAATCACCTACAAGTTCCTTTACAAAGTTTGAATTTAAACAAGCACTATGGTTTGTGGCATTGTTACGCCATATGAATCGAGAAAGCAAGTTCTTGCTGTGACTCTTAAGCTCGTGAAATTTTTTACCGATAAGCCTCATAGAAGCTGCGTCGTAGGTTTTCAACCTATATACTGTCCTATGGGTTTATTATGTAAAGAATTGTCATGTCTATTAAACCTATGAATTTCTTATGTTAATACGAAGTTTGAATTAATCACAATGAAATTCAAGTATTCATGTTTGAATTAATTACCTAGAAGTTCATTTCCAAAGTTAGAATTTAAATAAGCACTATGGTACATGGCATTATTACACCATATGAATCGAGAAAGCAAGTTCTCGTTGTGACTCCTTGGCTTAGGAAATTTTTTACCGATAAGCCTCATGGGAGCTGCATCACAGATTTCCAGCCTATATACAGCCCTAGGGGTTTATTATGCAAAGAATTGTCATGTCTATTAAATCTATGAGTTTCTTATGTTAATGCTAAGTTTGAATTAATCACAATGAAGTTCAAGTATTCATGTTTGAATTAATCACCTACAAGTTCATTTCAATTTAACAAGAACTATGGTATATGGCATTGTTATACCATACGAATCGAGAAAACAATTCTAGTTGTGACTCCTAGGCTCGTGAAGTTTTTTACTGATAAGCCTCATGAGAGCTGCATCACGGGTTTCCAGCCTATGTACTATCCTAGGGATTTCTTATGCAAAGAATTTTCATGTCTAGTAAACCTATGAATTTCTTACGTTAATATTAAGTTTTAATTAATCATAATAAAGTTCAAGTATTCATGTTTGAATTAATCATGTACAAGTTAATTTCCAAAGTTTGAATTTAAATAAACACTTTGGTACATAGCATTATTACACCATATGAATCGAGAAAGCAAGTTCTCGCTGTGGCTCTTAGGCTCATGGAATTTTTCACCGATAAGCCTCATGAGAGGTATATCATGGGTTTTCAGCCTATATACCATCCTAGGGTTATTATACAAAGAATTTTCATGTCTATTAAACCTATGAATTTCTTATATTAACACTAAGTTTGAATTAATCACAATGAACTTCAAGTATTCATGTTTGAATTAATCACCTATAAGTTCATTTCCAAAGTTTGAATTTAAATAAGAACTATGGTACTTGGCATTGTTACACCATATGAATCGAGAAAGCAAATTCTTGCTATGACTCCTAGGCTTATAAAATTTTTCACCGATAAGTCTCATAAGAGCTGCATCACGGGTTTCTAGCCTATATACTGTCCTAGGGGTTTATTATGCAAAGAATTTTTATGTCTATTAAACTTATAAATTTCTTATGTTAATACTGAGTTTGAATTAATCACAATGAAGTTCAAGTATTCATGTTTGAATTAATCACCTAAAAGTTCATTTCCAAAGTTTGAATTTAAACAATCACTCTGGTATGTGACATTGTTACACTATATGAATCGAGAAAGCAAGTTCTCGTTGTGACTCCTAAGCTTATGAAATTTTTCACCGATAAGCCTTATGGGATCTGTATCACGTGTTTCCAGCCTATATATCTTCCTAAAGGTTTATTATGTAAAGAATTGTCATGCCTATTAAACCTATGAATTTCTCACGTTAATTCTAAGTTTGAATTAATCACAATGAAGTTCAAGTAATCATGTTTGAATTAATCACCTACAAGTTGATTTCCAAAGTTTGAATTTAAATAAGAACTATGGTAGGACGTGTATTCAAGTGATATAAGCCTTACATTGTTTTATCCAATCCAATTATATTCCAAGTTTTCATGTTCTATATCTAGCAATAGTTTGATTATAATAAATAATAATAATGAGATCCTCTTATCAATTTTCTAACAGCTAACAAAGTTAAATAAAAAGATGGTAATAATAAATGCCGTGTTAAAAAAATAGAATATGATCATATAAGAATCATAAGAGAAAAGATTCATTTAAAGATATATAAGAACTCAAAAAGGATTAAGATTAGAAGTTATAGTGGAGGAATAATGCAATTAATCATTGTTTTGTGAATATTGGAATTAAATTGTTGCCTATGCCTTTTTGTAATTCATCTTAATAGAGAAATATTAGGAGAGTGCTCAATATAATTGCTATATAATTGCTATGAAAATGACCTAGTGAGGATAGATGATTAGGCAAGAAGAAATCACATATGGAAAATAAATGGAACCTTCTTTAGGATTAAACATTTGGACCTTCTTTTGAGAAAAGAATTAGGAATTTCACTCATACAAGTAAAAGCACTAAGGACATATGGCATATTAATCGTATGGATTTTAAGTAACATAATTCAGAACATGTGATGCCCTAACCAATCAATATAAATGCATACGAAGATCACTTTCCAATCTTGTCCAAAACCATATA
>JAOQML010000197.1:40204413-40224582 GCA_027568935.1 Erythroxylum urbanii | reverse complement strand
AATAAAAATTAAAAAATCACAATAAAAGTTTAACTAAATAACTAATTTTAAAAACTTGGGTTAATTACCAAAAAAAGCCCAAACTTTCGACAAATTTTCAATTAGAGCCCGAATTTTAAAAAGTAGCAATAAAATTCCCAAACTTTCAATTTTTTAATTTTAGCTCAAACTTCAAAAAGTGCAATAAAATGCTCAACTTTAAATTTTCTTCAATTCGAGCCCGACATTATATGTTATTCTCCCGATGTCTTCAATCTTTTGTTTTCTTTTTGTTGTTCTGACATCCTAAATTACTCTCGCATTACATCGTACTGTACCACTAAGCTTTTTATTTTTAGTTCATTCTCCTGATACCCTTAGTGTGAGGGTGTTTGGGCTACGTAATATGAAAATCGAAGGGTGAGAGCGTCGAGAGAAAAAACTGAAAATAAAGGAAAAAATTAAAATTAAAGCGCAGGGTCATCGGGGCTGCGTAATCTGATTTAGATCATTTTTAAAAACGACCCAAATTAACACAACAAATTAAGATAACGTCATTTTAATTACATGATTCAACGATATCTTCATTTATTGTGTTAATTTTGGCTGACATGTATTAATAGTTAAGGTTTTTGAAACACATAGTAAGTTACGTCAGCAAACTTAACGAAAACACTAACGTCGAGCTAGAATTGAAAAAAATTGAAAGTTTGAGCATTTATTGCTACTTTTTAAAGTTAGGGCTAGAATTGAAAAAAAAAGTTTGGGCATTTTATTGCTATTTTTTAAGTTCGGGCTATAATTGAAATTTTGACAAAAATTTAAGCTTTTTTGGGTAATTAACCCAAAAAACTTTGAAAAAAGGAAGGAGGAGGGACTGGTGAGAGGCATGAGGAGTTTTTTGAAAATTTTTGAAAATTTTGCTAAACAATCTCCCTATTTTTCAAAGTTTACAGTACTGGTCGGTATTTGGCCAGTATTTAACTGATATCGGTCAGTACCATATGAAATCGACCGATACCGACAAAAAGTACCTTTAAAATACTTTCGTACCATTTTTCGACTAATACGGTACGAAACTCATAACTTTGTTAGTGACGAGCATGAGAGATTCGGCATTGAACAAAAGAGAGAAAGGAAGAGGGGTACAATACTAATTTATTATTGGATCAATTTGAAATTTAGTTTAAAAATTCATAAGATGTTATTATAGAATTTCAACATTTGAGATTTTTTTAAGGAATGTAGCTACATTTTCGGCTTATAAATATTAATTTGACTTTGAGTGATTTCTCTCTATTTCTTTCTTATTTATTGTTGTTATATTTATTATTTATTTATTCTTACTTAACACTTATTTTATAGTCACTTTTTTTAGTATAGTGAAATTCTTTTGATGAATAAAAAGCCTCGTGAATAACTGCGTTGGAAAAAAAGGTGACTAATAGATTCAAGTCATATATTACATAACACACGTAGAGGATTTATGTTTCCAAACCATTTATCTTTTTTGTTAAGCTTCTACTTTATGACTAAGAAATGAGAGATGCTTTAGGAATAAGTTTTTTGCTCCAAATTAGATCAAACTAATGGAATTCAGATGAGTAAGCTCTAAGAAAATGTAAGTGGGAGGAATTAGTGAAGTTCCTTGAGCTATTCCCATCCAACAGATTCTATCTTCCTCTGGTAGAGGATTGTGTTGAGGTAACATGATTGTTAAGCTATTGGATACTCTGAAAAGTGCAACTCCAATTTACTCTTTAGATAAGATTAAACTTACTTTAGCTTTGAAAGGGATTCTACTTGTCAAGTGCATTAGTTCATTTTTACCAAGCAAGAGACTAAAATTAGTCCAAATATCTACCCAGAACCCAATCTTGCTCCCATTTCTCACATGATATTTGATTATAGGTTAAATCTGCTCCCTCAATTTTAGCATTTGAACAAGGCTCTATGATTACTTCTTAGAGATGCTCAATTTTCAGAAACTAGTATTTTTTAGGTTATTCTTATTAATCCATTTTGATCACAAAGCTTCCTTATTATTGAGTAATCTCTATATTCTCTTAATAAGTAGGACTTTTACATAAGTAAAATTAAGACTAAACCAATTCCTCCTTCCTGTTTGGGGAGACACAGCTCCTCCCACTTCACTTTAGCTCCTTTTGAGTCATCTGCTTTACTTGTCTAAAGAAAGTGTTTGATGCATCACTCTAGCTCCCTGATCAATTTCCTCAACATACAAAGGTGAGCATTCTAATGTATGTGAAGATTTCTTATGACTGATCAAATTAGTTATAGTCCCCCAGCTATAGATAGAAATCTATTATGCCAAGCACTGATTATGGATTTAAAAATCTCTAATAAGGGGAAGCAACATACAAATTTTAGTTTTTTAGTATTAATGCTCACTTCTAAGTATTTGAAAGGAATATGATGAGGAGTTAATCCTATAATACCACAGAGTTCCTCGACATGTTGGAAGTATAAGGAAATATAGAGACAACTTTTCTAAAGATTGATCTTTAGACCTGACAATATTGAAAACTACTTTAGACTTCTTATAAGGAGGCTAAGAGAACATGAGTCAGCTTCACAAAATATCATAAGGTCATCAAGAAAAGCCAAATGACTGATCTTTAATCCCCTATAGTTATGATGAAACACAAATATACTATTATCTAAAGTAAAGAGCTCAATCATTGTGGATAAAATTTTAATGAACAAAGTGAAAAGATAAGGGAAAGAGGGTCCCCCTGTCTAATGCCTTTGATCCCCTTGAATGTCTTGGAGGGATTCTTATTAATCAAGATGTTATAGGATGTTGAAGAGATGCACTCCTTGATGTTGTTCAC
The DNA here is from genome assembly GCA_027568935.1 of Erythroxylum urbanii. NCBI lineage: Eukaryota > Viridiplantae > Streptophyta > Magnoliopsida > Malpighiales > Erythroxylaceae > Erythroxylum > Erythroxylum urbanii. Next base: position 40,221,748 of record JAOQML010000197.1, on the reverse strand, counting down.
AAAGCAATAGGGAAATCAAATGTTACCAGATAGCTTCTGATAAAATCCTAATTGATCATATCAAATGTTTTAGAGAAGTCCACCTTAAGATCATAACTCCTAATAGGATTTTCAGAATCATAGTCTTTCATTAACTCGACCTAACAGGATATTGTAACTAATTTTCATGTCAGTTATAAAAACATCTTGAGTATGATTAATCAATCCTTTAAGGGAGTTTTTTAATTTGCTAGCTAGTATTTTGGAGATCACTTTGTATGAAGTGTAGCAGCAAGAGATGAGGTAAAATTCTTTTATAGAGCTTGGATTAGAGCACTTAGGAATAAGACATACATAAGTTTTATTAATTTATCTTAACATTTTTAAGTTTGAGAAAAATTATTGGATTGAATCCACCATTAAGGTTCCTGTGATACCCTATGTAGCTTGAAAGTAGTGAGCACTATATCTATCAGGTCCAAGAGCTTTTAATGGATTCAAGCTGAATAAGGTTTGTTTAATCTCATGCTCTATGATTGGCCTGGTTAGATATTCTTTCATCTATATATTGATTTCTTCTTTGATAACTAAAACTCATATTCCAATTCCTATTTTCACATATAATAGTAGGTCCTAGTAAACTCTTGAAACATTCCAAGTGATTGCTTCAATCATCTCCTTATAACCTAAATAAGTAGCTCCATTTTCATCTTGAAGCATTGAGATTTAATTCCTATTCCTACAATCAAGAATAGAATTATGAAAGAATTTGGAGTTAAAGTACCCTTCTAAGCCATTAATTCCTAGCCTTTTTATTCAAGATGGAATTATGCATTAAGAGAGATGAGTTGTATTCGTTAAGCCTGGCAGCTTCAATAAGTCCTAAGTTTTGAGGGGAGTTGTAACTATCCTCCTATGCTTTCCTAAGGTTTCCTTAGCAAGTTACATATTTATACTAGTTCCTGAATTGAAAGTTTTTGTAAGCTCCTTTAATCCTTTGTTGACTATCTTAAGTTTCCTCATTAGTTGGTAAACTTTACGTCTCATCACTTTAGTAACCCAACCTGTTCTCACCATTTCCTTAAATCCCTCTCTACTAGTTAAACAATTGAAGAATCAGAATATAGCCTTTGAGCTAGCTATTGCGCTAAGCTTTTGTATCTCAATCCAGATGTGATTAGAGCAAAGTGGTTCACCAAAGTAAGTAAAAGAATAAGGGAAATTTATAAGCCAAATTTGATTAACCATATCTTTATCTAGTTTTTTTCTTTTGAAAAACATTCTGCATTGTTTGTTGTTCTAAGTGAAGAAATTACCACCACATCTCAGATCATCAAAGCCTAGCAAATGAATTACTTCCTTCAACTCCTTCTCAATACCTCTCATCTTAACTCTATTCCCATTTGCTTCCAAAGGGGATAGTACAAAATTAAAATCTCCTGCCAATATCCAGGGTTTTTTATGGAGGTATGAAAGCTTTTTATATCCTCCCATAACTTGGCCCTTTGGAATATAAAGTTAGTAGTGTAAGTAATGGACATATCAAACAATGATGAGGCATTTTATATACAACAAGATAAACGTATAAGCTGATCTAAGCAGCTAGTTTTTAATATTTTTACCTTATCTGAGTTGTAAGAAATAACAATCTAAGGAGCTAGTTTTTAATATTTTTACCTTATCTGAGTTGTAAGAAATAACAATCGTGCCATTAAAATGATGAGTGTGATTTGAGAGAGTCTTCCAATCAGCCTCCAAAAATCTTAAGCAAGATTGGAGATGATTAACCTCTATTTTTGTTGCCACTAAGCCTAAAACAACATACTTCTTTCCTAAAAAAAAACCTCCTTGAAAGATTGCCTTTTTAGAGTGTTATAGATCCCTCTTATATTCTAGATAAAAATGATTTTTAATGTAAAAAAATATTAGTGCCTCTTTTATTTGTGATTTTGCTTTTACTATATTCATTTTCAGGATATTATACTTGTTACAATATAATTACTATAATAGAGTTTACTTGCACATTATAGATCCACGTAAAAAGGGCACTGATTAGGCATTTTATTATGTTGTATATTTGATCTTAATGTATTGATTCTTTCTTCCCAATATTGTGTTATCATAATTTGTGATTAAATATTTATGATAATTTTGTTTGAATGATGAAAGACAAATATTAAAAAATAATTTGGTTAAATGATACCAGTTACCATCAGTGAAAAGGCAAGATAAAATAAGTTTTATTTGTGAAAAAAGGCATTTGTGCTTATTATTAAGGAGTCTCAATCTATGTTAGACGAGGATTTGATCATCAAGCATAACTATTTTAGGCAATGGGCAAAAGACATGTTACTAATCATAATGTTAACAAGACATATGCTAGAACTTTGTAGAATAAGCTCGAGACATTTTACGCTTTGAAGATAAAAAATAAAAAGTTGTTCTTAATTAAAATATATGGAGGAAAATCCTATTTTTGATCATTTAAATGATTTTCAAGGTGGCCTTAATTAGTTGTCTTGATTTGAGTGTAAAGTATGATAATGAGATACAGGGATTTAGTGCTTAATACTATGCTATGTTACTAAAAAAATTTATTTCTTTGACCAATTCTAGTGTTAGAGGTGTGATGAACATCAAATATGTAAAATTTATGTTTTGAATAAAAAATGAGAAGAAGATCATAATAAGATTTTTTGACTATTGAAAATAGGTGAGAAGAAAATCCAAAGGTTAGAAGGACAAAGCGAAAGGTATGAGGAGTTCAAGGTCAAAATACAAGAACTTTTTTATAATCACTATGGTAAAGCAAGATATATTAAGAAGTATTGCTTCATGCTAAAAAGGGAGATGATATAGGAAAATAAGGATGATGTAATGAAAATCATATTGTTATTATTCTTGTTGCTTATGATGAAAATGTCATTAATTTAGTATTTTATAAGTTAGGTCGTACACATTTGTACTTCCTATCATGTCATGCCAAGGAAGGAGTTATTATACTTTCAAACATACATTTGGCAACCATTTAAATTTGATCTTTACGAGAAAGCTTAATGATGATGGTTATTGCAATATCTTCAATGATAGGCAATGAAAACTTACAAAAGGTTCATTGATTGTAGTTTAAGGTAACAAATCCTTTAACTTTCATATGATGTAAGGTTCTATTTCAAGTGGTTTAGTGAATATGATAGTAATACTTCATCAAAATTATAGCATAGAAGACTCGGTCATATAAATGTAAAGGGGATTGATTACTTGGCTAATAAAATTTTACTTTATAGGATTAAGGAAGCTATGTTTGATAAATATGTTTATTGCTTATTTGGAAAAAAAGAGAATGAGTTTCTTTTAAGAGTCATCCTCCTTTTAGAAAGTATATTTGCTAAATCTTGCATACTCTAGTGTTTGTTGTCCTTATAAGGTAATGTCATATAATTGAGCTCTTCGAGTTGATTAACTTTGTTAAGGATTGTTTTAAGAAACTATGAGTTTATGCTTTGAAGGACAAAGTTTGAGTTATTAGGAAATTCTTTGAATTTCAAACTTTGTTGACAAACAAATTGACAAGAAATTAAAATGTATATGCAATAACAATGGCGGTGAATATTATATACCTTTTTAATAACTATTACATATAACAAGGTACTAAACATTAGAAAATACCTTACAGTATTCCTTGGTTAAGTAGTAGAGAGGATGAATAAAACTTCGATGGAGAGAGTTAGATGCTTACTTGTAAAAACAAAGTTGCCAAATTCTTTCTAGCCAGAAGCACTTTCCACAATTTCTCATATTAATAGTCTCTTTTTTTTTGCTTTGGATAGTATTGTCTCTAACAGAGTTTGATTTCATAGAAGTATCTTGTGATCCCTTGAGAATTTTTTTGTTAAGTAAAGTATTTATGCATGATCCTAATAATGAGAGGTTGAAGGTAAATGTTAAAAGTAAGTTGTGTATCTTTGTTGATTATAGTTAAGATGTATTTGACTATTATTTATATGATATAGTAGTAGAGAAAAAACTTTTCAGAAGCCATTGTGTAGTGTACTTTGAGGACCAAACTATTGAGGATATTAAAAAGGCTAAAAAGAATGATTTTTAAAGAATTACAGGTTGATTGATGTTGAGCTAGTTTCCTTAAATGTGCACCAAATGCTACTAAAGTGATTTTAGGATGCTAAGATCGAAGACAACAATGAAAATGATGATCAAACATAAAAAGAGTAGCAAAGTGTAGACATTTTAGATACTCCAATATATGATGTTATAGCTAATTAATAACTAGCAAATATAAAGTTAACAATCGTAAATTCTCTATAAACTTTTCTAAGGAGATTTGTTAAAGAGAGAAGTCCTCAGCACATTACCCTCCTAATGAGTATATGCTTATTACTAATAGAGGAGCACCTGAAGCTTTAAAGAAGCTATAGATAGTGAGTAGAAAGAAAATAGTTAGAACTTATAGAGGATGAAATGAAATCCTTATATAATAATTACATTTGATTTGGTTAAACTACATAAGGATTGAAAAGCTTAAATAACTGGTAGGTCTTTCATATCAATTATTGATACAAAATTAGATTGATTGTCAAGGACTTTAGCCATAAAAAGGGAGTTAATTTAATGAAATATTTTATACGAATGTGAAAATGTCATCCATCTAAGTTATGTTAGGTTTAGCAACACGCCATAACCTAGTTGTTAAGTAAATGGATGTGTAGACCACTTTTTCTATGATGATTTGAATTAGGAGATTTATATGAAACAACCAGAAGGCTTCAAAGTCAAAGAAAAAAAGATTATGTCTACGAATTGAGGAAGATCTTGTATGGTTTGAAAAAGTACTAAGATAGTGGTGTGGGAAGTTTGATTATGTAATGAGAAAGTAAAGCTTAAAAAAAACTTCATTTGAGTTTTTATCCAAAAAATTCTATAAAGATAGCTTTGTTATTTTATTATTCTATATCAATTACATGTTTATTACTAGTGAAAATGCTTTTATTAATATAAAGTTAAAATAGAATTTAAATAAGTCTTTTATTATGAAAAACTTAGAGGCAGTAACGCAAATTCTTAACATGAAGATTATCTGTATAAGAAGGTTAATAAGTCACGATTATTATAAAAGAAGCACATCAAGAAGGCCTTCAAAGATTCAATATAAGCAAAGTTAAGGAGGGGAATACACCTCTTCTTATGCACTTTAAATTGTGTAAAAATTAATGTACTTTTATTGATGAAGAAAAGGAAGATATAAAAGCCAAAGTTCCTGATGCTTCAATTATTGGTAGTTTGATATATGCAACAGTTTGCATAACTTGATATTGCACACATTATTAGTGTTGTTAGCCATTTTCTTTTTAGCATAAGAAGAGAGTATTGGCATATAATGAATTGGATTTTGAGATATCGATGTACCACTTTTAGTTTGAATTTGCTTTTTGGAAAAAGAAAACTAATTGCTTTTGTATACAAATATTCAAATATGGTAGAAAATGTTAATACAGTGAAGTTTACTTCGAGCTATTCATATCCTTTTACAGAGGATAATCCAAGTTATAGAAATGCACTACTTTGTTAACTACGCAAAGAGTTTATTACTGTTATTGAAACTTATAGAAGAGAGGTATGTGCCATATTGTGATATCTATAATATAATGCAACTTGATAAGGATTTTACATTCCACAGTAGGTCAAAGTACATTGATGTTAGGTACCATTAAATTAGGGATATTTTGTATTTTGATTTGTTTAAGTTATCGAAGATTCATATGGATGATAATGATACTAATATGATTATTGTGCCTTTTTCAAAGGGGAATTTAGATGCATGGTCTCCTTTACATACTTAAGAAGGGGAGAATTGTTAGGCCTTTTTTTCTCTTATGTGTAGATTGATATAAATTTATTAGGATTGTCCAATCATTTTTAGGTATTCATTTTGGTATTTTGACTCACTTATTAATGTTCAAGACATCGACTAGTGGTGAGCGTGAAAGAGTGAACAAAAAAATGAAGAAAGTACAAAAAAGAAAAAAGAGGAAAGAGTATCACAAAATCTTTGTTGATAAAAGACATAATTCTTCCATGTAATTTAAGAAACCTTTAAAAAAAACTTCCTAATCTTTAAAATTATCAAAAAAAAACTCCTTCTAGTTTTCTATTATCTACAAAACTCCCTCTTTTAGATTTCGATTAAAATATAACAATAAAATACTAGCTTTGTAAATATTACCCTCGTAATAATTAAATATTATTTACATAATAATTCAACCTAACTATTATGTTCGAACTGAACTAATTAAATTTGACTCAAAATAATAATTTATTATAATTATTTTAAATTATTAATTTAAGTCAAATTTAATTAATTTGAACCGAGTTCAAAAGCTGATTTGAAATACCATATTAGTGACATATGAATAATCCATGTCTATGTTCATATTACATGTATTTCTTTATTTTTTAATCAAAGACTAAGGAAATGGGTTTTTCTAGAGAATTAAAAACTAGGAAGAGTTTTTTTGGGAGAATTTTAAAAATTATGATATTTTTAAAAGTTTCGATATTTTTAAAAGTTTCTTAAATTACAGAAAAAGTTTATGCCTTTTACACAATTTTTTAAAACCAAATTTATTTTTTTTGTCCGGTTTGGAGTCCTTCACCATTCAGCCGGGATCAAATTTTATTAAAGAATTCTTGAGACGCTATACAATCTAAATAGTGGATATCTCATTCGAAAGACACTGGTTGTGTTTTTGACTCATGTTGAATGATTTCTCTTAATTTATTTATTTATTGTTATTATCTTAATTCTTTATTTCTTTTAATTTGGCACTTGTTTTATGACCACTTATTTTTTTAGTAAAATTCTTTTTATATAATATAATTCTTTTAAAGACTGGAAATTAAGTATTTTTTTACCTTAAATTAACGAAATTTTTCTTAAAAATATTAATATCTCTTCTATTTCAAATTTGCCTTTAACTATACTCATGAATCCAAAAACAAAAACAAAAAGTTTTGACTGAATTATACTCGATCTTGTATATATGAGTGCTTTATTCTCGACACCTATCCTGCCGTCCATAATTACCTATTGTAATAACCTGCAATTGCAATTAGTGTTTTTGTATTTAAACCTTGACATTGTTGTGTCACTGGTCCGAACAAACTAGCTGGCCTCAATCACAAGTGGATCAATAATGAAATAATAATATCCCAAGTGGATATAATTACAATCCCAAGTTTGGATCATTTCTGTATCTAGGTGCAAACAAATCATCCTCATCCTCATCTTCATCGATTTTACTTTATGTCTTTCCCCTTAATATATTTAACATCCTCCTGAAAGTTACCCTATACTTGATTTATAAGGCCAGTTCTTAAACTTTGGGCTTAGTTGAATGGGCTATCAAATCCTTGAGGCCGTACATATAAGGAATGGATCCAGTAGCATGTGGCTATTCAATTTTCATGCCCATTTCTCTTTTAAAACAGGGCAAATACAAAGCATTAATACGGGCCTATTGACTTTTTCATCTCATACAAAGTCGGGAGTATTTGAATGATGAAAGAATTAGCATTTCAGTAGTTGTTAAAAGGGTCGAGTTATGTAAAAGATTAATGAAAGTTTGATGTAATACTAGAGTAGTTTCCTTTTGTTCATGCAAACAAACTACTTTTAAGGCACAAATTTCACACTTTAACTACGAATTTGAAGAAATAGAATGGGAAAAGAAAAGTCCAGATCAAATCAAATACAAAGAAATGCTATATAAACGCAGCTTTGACACTAAAAAAGTGGCCTTTTTCAAGTGTATAGGATTTTTTGATTCCAAAATTTATTGGAGGCCATAAAGAGAAGCAAATATGATTGTGTTGGGTTGATAAACGGGTCCACTAACTTTAGACTTTAGCTGCTCTCCAAGTCAATGCAAGCTTTTAATTAAAAAGCAAAAGGAATTAATATGGTCAGAACCCAAAAGGACGAGGAAAGATATAACATTAGATTTGTTATAAATAGAACATTATATAAGCTTTACCTGTATTAGATTTAGCTTCAATAATGTGTTTATGAATCCTTTCCTCGTCAAAATGAAAGGAACATATTGTATGTAAAAGTCCTAATTTTTGTTGCTATTGAAACCAAAAGTTTTAGTTTAGGAATTATGAATCCAAGATCTCATTTCAGGTGGGACTCAAATCATTGAGAGACGATTTTTGAACAAAACAATTGATGGGCATGATGATATATTCTACTTTAAAGAGGAACAAAGTCCTTGTGTGTTGGCCAATATAATTCTATGCATCCTTGTATGGAATAGGATGACAACTACTTAGGATGATAAATCATTGTCCATGAATATCAACCGTTTTGATTAGTTGGTGGCCTTTTGTAAGGCATGGCAGACCAAATTAATTCTTTGACATGCTAATTGTAGATCTTTACCTAGCTTGTCTTTGTGTCCATAATGGGGATTGTTAAGGTAAATTTTATTCAATTGTTTTTTTCTTACTCGGCCAAAATTATCAGACAAAAATCACTTGTCCAAATGGTCCCCTATTTGTGTCTCCAAGTAAAGAGCAAAGACAGTATTTAACAGAATTAGCAGGCCTTGTCTAGACTCATCAATTGGTTCTCTCAATTGTGGGAAATTAATGTCCTATTCTCTCTTTTGATGATTTAATATAGGTTCAAAAATTTCTCATCTCCAATAATTGAGATTGTCTTATTACATCAAATGTTTTTTCCTAAGAACTGAAAGTTCCCTGTTTTTGTATGGATACTAAAGAATGTCAAAGAATTTCAGGTAAATGAAAGAAACTAGCATTAGAATCTCTTAGTTTTAAACTTGGAAATTGGGAATAATGACAAGGGCAAGCATTTCAGGTAAAAAAAAAAACTAAAATCATTTACTGCTTTACTCCACCTGACAATTAACATCAAGTCGATCAAGTTTCATAGGGAGGCATCAGCAACTCAAGTACGTTCTTATACGATCAAAAGGTGGATATGAATTGATGAAGGACAGATATTATGGTGGACGCAAGCTTGCAGGAATGTAGTGATGCTTTGGTCTGCACTCAATCTAGTCAAAGGAGACAAGAGTTACAGGGAATGTTTCTGGTCCAACTATGGTTGGAAAGCATGACCTAACAAGGAGTGAAAAAATGGTGCCCAACAATGCCCATAAATATGTTTACCTGCAACAAACACAAAGCTTTTTCTTTTTTCTTGTGCCTGGATGTGATGTCCTGCCATTTCTTTAGCTATATATACTGAGGTAGGATATTGGATTTTATTTTCTTAATTTATAAGAAGACAAAATCATTATGAACAACAATCATGAGATGCAATATAATCAGTAATCTCTCTGAGTAACTGGTTTGTTCAAATTCAAAAATAAAGGACTGGCCTGATAATTTCTAAACCCAGTACTGAAAGAGACAGGCGTGGAGGTGGTCTAATAGTTATCTCTGTGGGAACTATTATTACCAATTAATGTTGCTTCCTTCGGTACATTATTTCCTGTGCTAATCGGGCCCTCGACTGTGAGTTATTCCGTTTATCATTCTGAGTAATCATACACAAAGAAACTGAGAAACCTGAATATTTTTCTTCCGAAAAGAAGGTCCACTTCAATTCAAATTGGACGAAATTAAAAGATATGGAAGACATTTTTGTAGTTAGTGACAATAGCTATCATCATTCTCCAATACATATGTTGCAGAAATAACTTGTTCCATGCACAGGTATTATATTTGAAGATCAGAAAACATCGTGATACATAGACTTAATTACAAAAATATTTCAAAAAGAAAAAGTTGCACATAGAGAGCATACTATATTAATGGGATTCATGTTAGAACAATTATCGTGGTCCACAATAACATCACGATAGTTGCTTTGCATAACCCCTAGTTAAAGAGATATGCATCTATAGCTGTCTATAAATATATTAATTATAACTTAAACTACTTAAAGGGGTAGGGGATTTAGTTACCTTTTAAGCGAGAAAGAGATCTTTTTATCCCGTAACTTTTGAAGAGGCCACAGGGAATAAGATGATGATGAAAGTGAAATGAAGTGTAAAGAGCAAAGCAAGAAAAGTGAAATGAAGAGAATATATGGGGTACTACTAAATAGATGAAAGAGAATTTGAATGCAAAGTAAAACCCACAAATTATATTGTAAAGGAGATGCCATTTCCAAAGTCACATGACCTAAATTAACCAGAGCTTCTCTGGTTTGTTGTCCTCATATTCATTAACCATCATACATACATTTCTTATTTATAAATTTACAAGTACAGCAGTAAGCATGTAATCCCATGTGGTTGTAAGCGTAGTTGTAAGTAAGTCCATGTGATGTAAATAAGAAAAGCAGCTTTTTTCTTCTAACATTGTGAAAGGACCACGCTTGCATTGCCTGCAATCATGTCATGCGGTCTACTTCGTTATAATTCCCACCTCTCTCCTTCACTCTTTCCCTTTGCCTTAATTGGTTTTCTTCATTGCCTCTTCTCTCTTCTTTTATCTTTCTTAATTCCCCCCTTCCACTAATGGCTCCTATTTACCTTGTTGGCCCCAACTATTAGTTCGTATATTATGAAGTTGGTGTTCCTATTGTTATAGTAAATGATAAGAATCATTCTCCTATTCAGTAATGACCTACTCTAATGTCTTCAATATCTTATTAGATATGCTAACCCTATAAGATTAAGAATAAAACAAACAAGTTAATATAATTTCACAAGCACAAAATGAAGTTTCAATCAAGCAAAAAACTGGTATAAGGACCAAATTTAAGGTAAACTTTGACCAAGTATTATTCAACTATTTTTTTAATGAACTTATGATTACTCATAAACATGAATAATTGATTATCCTACACATAAGTCCTTATATTCTCATAACAACAACGGTAACATTTAGCCAAATTATGCATTTAAAATAACAAAGAAAATACTATTTATTTTTCTATTGTCTAGTAGGTCAGTGGCACTATGGAAACTAAGGGGAACAAGGAAGGGTAAATTAGGAAGAAGAAAGGATTGGTGGTAATAATCGGCACGAGAAGCGCGGAGACCCACTCGTGCGGACAAGCGATTCACGCTCTCTAAATTATTATTAACGTTAACCGAAACCAAAAAGCAATAATTAGTTTTAAATTAATTATTAACTATTAATTAAAAAAACACTTTTTATCACAAAAGTGCTCAAAAACCAGGGAGATTTCGCCAAATACCACTGAACTCTTTCCCTTTTTTTGTAATTTAATTTTCTCAAAGGGGGATTTTACTCTCTTCCCCAAAACCTGTCATCCAACAACATACATGTGTACCTTTCAAACATCTGCTTTTCCCTGCCTTTCCCTGTCTTATATATATCACTATCTCTACATGCTTCCCTTCATCGATCACGGTTCTATTGTTTCACCAAAAACCCTTCTCTTATTGCATTGAAAGGACAATATCTGTAAGGTCAGCATTGGAGAATTGTAGTGGGAAGAGTGAGAGAGCATTGGTTGTGTTTTTGTGTCTGTGATCAGATATGGCAGCTTCTGATAAGGTGGTGGAGACTGTAATAGTAGGGAATTATGTGGAAATGGAAACTGAAGGCAAGCCTGCGGACGTCAAGGCAAGGCTCTCTAAGATCTTATGGCATGGTGGTTCTGTTTATGATGCATGGTTTAGTTGCGCTTCTAATCAGGTTTGTCAAACCTTTCAGTCTTGTTTAGTTTCTAGTTCCTGGAGGGTTTGCTGTGATAAGTTCCACATAGGGTGTTTGTTTAAACTGACAATTTTTGTTTTGGTTTTGGACTTTTGGTTTGTGTTACGTCAGGTGGCTCAAGTGTTGCTTACCTTGCCATACTCATTTTCCCAACTAGGGATGCTATCGGGCATAATGTTTCAGCTATTCTATGGGTTGCTGGGTAGCTGGACAGCTTATTTGATTAGCATACTCTATGTAGAGTACAGAACCAGGAGAGAAAGAGAAAAGGTTGATTTCAGGAACCATGTAATCCAGGTACAATTTGGACCTCTCAAGAAAGATACAAAATTTTCTTATAATTGTACTGCTTGTTAGTTCATATCGTAACAAGGGTCACCAATTTTTTCTATGTTTTCAAACAAACTATCCCAACTGAGTAGTGGTTTGAAGTTCTTGATGGTCTACTTGGGAAACACTGGAGGAACGTGGGCTTGGCATTTAACTGCACTTTTCTTCTGTTTGGATCTGTCATTCAACTCATAGCTTGTGCAAGGTACCTAACCTATTGTAACCTTCCTCTCTGACCCATCCTTTTTAACGCTATCTTCACTTAAGAGTATCTTCCATTTTAATTTGTTTTTCTTTGTCCTGCAGTAACATATATTACATAAACGACAATCTGGACAAGAGAACTTGGACATACATTTTCGGGGCATGTTGTGCCACCACAGTGTTTATTCCTTCGTTTCGCAACTACAGAATTTGGTCGTTTCTTGGGCTCGTGATGACTACTTACACTGCTTGGTATCTTACCATTGCTTCTCTCCTCCACGGTCAGGTATGTATATATATATATATATAATATCAATTAGTTCCTAAGATTCACAGACCATTGGACCGTCCAGACATTAAGAATGCATGTTTTGCCGCCTAACTGGTCCACATCACGTCTCCCATTGCATAGGGGACAGCCTGTCCTTCACATGTTGACCTTGTTTGAGCTCTGTCAAAGTTGGACCAACCTAGTCTAATAATGTCTTCTGAAGGAAAAGACCAGGGCTTTCTTTTATAGTCACGATTGTTTTTACAATCACAAGGATTCTAATCTTAACAAAGAAAAGCTAGAGTACCACTAATCAGACTGATAGTTAGTAAGGTTTTATATTTAGTTAACATTTTTAGATGTCATAAGCTCTTAAAACCGAAGTTACTGTGCTTATTTATGTATAATAATCCGTAGGTGGAGGGTGTGAAGCATACAGGTCCAGCAAAGATTGTGCTATACTTCACTGGTGCTACAAACATTCTCTACACATTTGGGGGACATGCTGTTACTGTGTAAGACAAGCTTAGATGTAGAATTCTGTCTTTGAATGGTATTAAGTTGTTTGCATGAACCTGGTCGTCGATAGAGAAAAAGTTTGTACACGTGTATAAGGAACAAAGGTTAAAACAAAAGGGCTTAACGTCATTCTTGAAGTGACTAAAACTCCACTTGTTTAGACATAATCTGACCATGTGATCTAATGACCAAACCTTGTCTCAGTTCCTATTTCCCATGTACATATGTGTTCTTCACTTCTTTGTATTGTAGTTGTTGCATAAGTTCTCGAAATTGCCCTTCTTAGGCGTGGTTAAAAGGCACAGTGTCTCCTTGGGAACCTTTCTCTTAGCTTTTTCTATGTAGAAAGTGAATCATCTTTTGTGTTTCCTGCTTTTATTTTTACCATGAGACGGCAAGAAAGAGGTTCCAATGTATCAGTGAATTCTAGCTACTTGTTAGATTCGATGTTCCTTTTTTTTTTTCATACAGAGAAGATTGCATTTCCTTTTCTCATAATTTTCTTAAAGCACTCCATTATTTTAGACACGCATGCTCATAGACTGTGCTAAAACCTGAGTTTGGGCTCCTCAACATGCTTGCGTGTATTTAAAGCATAAAAATGAAATCGGAATACTGCAATGCAATGTATTAGCCGGTATGGGAGGTAAGCACAATGAATTGGAGCTGAAACAAATTCTTATGGAACAGGGAAATCATGCATGCAATGTGGAAGCCACAGAAGTTCAAGGCCATATACTTAATGGCTACTTTGTATGTACTGACACTGACACTGCCCTCTGCAGTAGCAGTATATTGGGCATTTGGGGACTTGCTTCTCGACCACTCCAATGCCTTTTCTCTCCTTCCAAGATCTCACTTCAGAGACATGGCTGTCATTTTGATGCTCATCCACCAGGCACGTCCCTCCTAATAAATCATTCTCACAAACAGCAAAACACTTTAATATGAAAACCTACACACATTTCTAGTGTTCATGCATGAAATGTCTATTACTGTTTTCCTGTAAAAAGCTACGATTAATGTAAAAGCTGAAAACTTTAGTATTAATGGCTTGAAGGGTCCCTTTTTTGCAGTTCATAACGTTTGGGTTCGCATGCACACCATTGTACTTTGTGTGGGAGAAGGCAATTGGTATGCATGAATGCAAAAGCCTGTGCAAGAGGGCCGCTGCTAGATTGCCTGTGGTCGTTCCTATCTGGTTTTTGGCTATCATCTTCCCTTTTTTCGGACCAATAAACTCCACCGTTGGATCACTCCTCGTCAGCTTCACAGTCTACATCATCCCTGCCATGGCACACATCTTCACCTTTAAATCAGCGGCTGCAAGAGAGGTATCCTACTTCATTACCATGCTCTTCTACACACTCCAAAACTCAAAACTCTTAGTTAATTTTCAATCCACATGGGAAATAAAAGTCAACCCACTTTGGTCAAATTTAGACTGAATATTGCTATTAAGTAGAAAAATAAAATAGAAATCTCTAAAACACTAAAGAAATGCAGGTGGTAACCTTTAGTGTGGTCACAGTCTACCAGACCAGTTCCTGACTTCTCTCCTAAAATGATAATTGTGGGCATGAAAATGGATAAGTGGGCCTAAACAAAAGAACTATAATCAAAAGCAAACATATAGATGTCTAACGAAAAGGTCTTAAATGACAACTTTTACTAGAATTGAAGTTGGTTTTCTGCAACGATGCAATAAAATTGGCTTAAATTCTGTCTGCAACACTTTAATGCAGAATATCTGTTCAGACTTGATTCCTGAAGTCTGTTTTGTACCCAAAAGACCTGTCTTTCTTTGGCAGACACCGTACAAAATACACACGATTGTATCAGATTCATACAGTGTACAAGGACGAGGTCAAGAAATTGTGAGCCCCACAAGAAGAAACGAATCTTAATAAAACGTAGAATATGCAAATTCTAATAAGGTAAGGACTATGTAATGACGTGTTTTTTATTTTGTTGTGATATGTAGAACGCAGTGGAGCCACCTCCGAAGTGTTTCGGGAGATGGGTAGGGACGTTCGTGATCAATGTGTTTGTTGTGGTTTGGGTTCTGATTGTTGGGTTTGGCTTTGGAGGGTGGGCTAGTATGACCAACTTTGTACGCCAGATTGACACATTCGGGCTCTTTGCCAAGTGCTACCAATGCCCATCTCCCACCGTGGCACAACCGCCAACGATGCCACACTCCAATGCCACGGCTGCTCCTCCTCTCCACCGCTATCCTCATCAGAACCGCACTCGCACCCTTTGATTTGGTCACATCAACAATGCTAACTCCAACAACTTGCTCGTGTCTCCAGTTACCAAATGTGCTGTGCCAACCATATACAAACACGTTCCGCTATGTTCCTATGATCAGTATGTTGTTAACTAAGCTTATATGAGATTATGAGTTCATGAATTCGACCACAACCCACCTTCCTCACCACTGTCCACCTCCAGTCAGAAACAGGAAAAGAAATATGTTGTACTAAAATTTTTGGAAATATTTGTATTTTTAGCTACATTTTATTGCCAATGCCCACTCCTCTACAAGTCTGGACCTTTCAATTTCATCGACACAGTCTTTAAGGATGCTCTAAATTTCATTAAACAAGTGAAGAAGTATATGGTATATGCTTCAGTTTACAGATGAAGACATACGAAACAAGGCAGCCTAGATTCTGAAAATGACTTATCATTGAAACCAGATAATCATGTGATAACAGGATGGAATATATTCAAGAGCATATTTCGCTTTATCAGTCACTTATCCGAAGCTCATTCTGTGCCTGTAAAAGACCAGCAAGGGCCAGAGGGAACCATAATAATTAAAAAGAGAAGTGAAAAAGGTGGCGTGAATGGCGTACAACTGTATAAGGATTGAGTTGAGAGATATTGCTACAGTTACGTTTTTTAAGAAGTAAGGCTGCAGCTGAGACATCAGTATGTAGAGAGAATCTAATGATCTACTGTTTATCTATATCGCGAAAGTTTATGTACATGTAGGAGACAGTAATGCCATGGAGAGACCATAAGCCCTTTACAAGTGCATGCGACCCCATAAAAACGGAGACTTTTGTCTTTTCAGGCAAAAAGAATCAGCAGCATTGTTCCTCTTTTATTCACTAGACAACAAAGTCAATGATGTGTACATGGGAGACATGTTCCTATATTGCTGTAGATATTCACATCATCCATAGTTTTTCTTTCTGGCAAAAGAGGGTCCTGTGACCTCAAAATAACAGGATTTAAGGACGGCTAATGAGACAACAGGGATAAGCTTCATTCTGCAAATACAGCTGAAAAGGAGACCTTTTTCTCGTTAACTGTTAATTAATCGACCATTAAGCTTTAAGTTTATATTCATTCCCATTCTAAATAGAGTAAGTGTCCAAAGTAGGGTAATGAACACAGTCAAATGGCCAGTTCATCAAATCCTTACCTGATAATTTGTAGCAATTAATTCCATACAAGCTAATTAGGTTGGTTAACAAGAGTTTGGCAACTCACCGCAGTTGGAGTTATACTGAAACCATCTATGGTAAATGAATTTAGATGTGCTTCCCTTGCAGAAGAAAAGCTATAACCGGCTTCCCATTTTAGGCGTTGAGCGATGCGGTAAGACCTCAAAGCAATTCATCCTATCTTCCAACTGTTGTCGGCCTCTACATTCAAAGTTGGGATAGGCATACGAGCCCACCAAATGGTTAAGATAATAATCGTTGTTTCTTTTGTTTGCCTCGAAACAGCAAGCACCAAAGTTGTCAGCTGAGTCACATGAATGTTAAGTTCACTCTTGATAATTTGTATAACTTATATTTATTTTATATTTTATCTGCTCAATTTTATTTTAAATATACTTGTTAATTCCTAATAGCATCTAAAAGGGAGAGAGGGGGATTTAATTGAGCTTTTATATATATATATATATAAATGAATTGCTTAATATAAATTAATTAAAAAACTGAATGATAATTTAATGAGGATAATAAAGAGAAAATACAAATCTATTTGTCAACAGCTTTACCTATTTCCACTTCTAAGATTCTTCTTGGTATTTCATTATAATTTTTCTTTTAAGGCGAATAATAACTTTTTTATAATCTTTATACAATCTTTTTCTAAAATGAAAAGAAGCTTCAATACCCCCAAGTGTAATAATGTAATGCTCCAAACAAATTTTACAATTCAAAATATCTCACTTTATCACTTGATAATTTTAAAAAAGGCTCATTCACATAAATATGAGACAATGATGTTCAAATAATTGAAAAAACTTGAGTAAAATACACC
>JAOQML010000197.1:40154128-40165404 GCA_027568935.1 Erythroxylum urbanii | reverse complement strand
TGAATGTTTAGGGACAAGCATTGTTTAGGTGCGGGGGAGTTTGATATGCTATTAAGTAACATATCATTTTGGGATTTTTGGAATATGTTGAATGGATATTGTTCTGATTATGGTATTTTTAAATTGTTTTTGGAGGTTATTTAGAGCTATTTTGGAGAAAAGAAGCTAAAATTGGCTAAATTAAAGAAGAATAACACAAGGAATTTAAGAAGCCACAATAACAGGGAAGCCATGAGTGATTTAGAGCACGTGGGCACACAAATGAGCTGAAATCTTGCAACGTATAATGCAAGAAGAAAATCAGACAAAGAAGAGATAAAACAATAGCATATAGGAGAAAAGAGCGGAGACAAAACGACAATACACCAAAGAAAATAAAAAAGCATTTTGCAAGGTTTTAAAGAATTTTTGTGTGCCCGTGTATATACAAATTTCATTTCGACATGTACACAAGTTCACAAAGACCTACAAGGTTTAAGGACAAGCCCGTGTATCGCTTACAAAGTCAATTACACGACTGTGTAACTAACTATGTAAGTCTGTAAAGTTCACGCACCCGTGTCCTTTCAAATATCACACAGCAGTGACTTAAACGGCTGTATAATTGACTGTGTAAGCCGTTACATCTCTTAAAAATCCTTATCTCCCTTTATTCTCTCTCATTTTTCTCTCTTCTCTCCGCCAACCACTATTGCACCTCTCATTTCTCCACCCTAACCTAATGTTTCTGCTTGATTTTCAGCACCCAAGAAAGTTATTCCATAAATTTTACTTAATTTTTACTTGGAATTTTGGTTATTTTTTCAATTTTTAGGGATTTTCATCTCCAAAACATTAAGGTGATGGTATGGTTATATAATAGTGTGATTTAACATATTTTGTGCTTTGTTTCAATTAGAAGTTGAATTTCATCCTTTCCCATATGAATTGTTAGATTAATTTGATTAATTGCATGAAAATGAGATGACATTTAATTTGGGGTATGTAATTTTGCTCACTATATATTGAATTGTGTTGTTTTTGTTAAATTAGGATTAAGTTGTTGTTTTCCTAGTTATTAGATGTTGTTTTTCAACTTAATTTTAATTCAATTTTGTATTTTGCATGAATTAGGTGTTACTTTTATTTAGTATAGGTTTTGATTTTAAAATTATATGATTGAATTTCTAATTTTATGATTTGCTTTAGTAATTGCATTTTCTATTGATTTTATTTGTAAATTGCATATTTTAATTTTGTTTTCAATTTTTCAATTGTTTAATTTTTAATTATTTTATTGTATTTTCATTACATTAGTTTTAGTTTTTTTGTTTTTTTATTTTCACAATTTCACAATTTAGTGAGCATACGAAACCAAATGTAGGGAAAATTTTTTGTTTGTATTTTTATCTATTATTTTCTTATACTTAATTTAGTTTTAGGTGTAATGACAGCACAATAAAGAGCAAGGGAGGTATATGAGAAATCGCAAAGAGGAGAAGAATCATCTAAAGACTCAAAGGGAGCTCGCCAACCATAAGTGCGAGAAACTACAGTATACCCACCAAAGTGACACGACTTGTTGCATGTTAATGCTAGAGCCCACGATGAACAATATCATAGGCTCAAAGAGAAGAGGTTTGGGATCGGTATAAGTATCGATGAGGAGGTGCTGAAGTAGGTCGACTTGGCCCGGCAGGTTCAAGACTTAATCAGTGGTAGACTGGACCTAAGGCAGACTAGCCCAACCCCGTCCCTATTTGATCTTACCCATATTTTTTAATAAATTAAAAATGCAAATGACATCATTGGGCTTGGGCTACTTAGGGTCACCCAAGCCCGAGGTTCGACCCTTATAAGCAAAACAACGTTATTTTGAAAGGGTCAAACCTTAGGCCTAGCCGACCTCAAGCAACCTGAGCCCAAGGTCAGCCTGTCTTAAGGCTCAATCAACCTACACCCAGTTGTCATTCATATATGTATCTTCAACAATTAGGTCCAACTCAAGGCTCGGTCAACTCGGGCCTAGTTGCCATCCATATATTTTTCTTCCAACAATAAGGCATTCCTGACTCACACTAGTAACTAGTAATGGGGTCAACCTGGGGCTTAGTCAACTCAGGCCCAGTTGTCATTCTTATATGTTTCTTCTAACAATTAGGCCCGATTTGAGACTCGGTCAACTCGGGTACAATTATCATCCCTTTTATGTTTCTTCCAGCAAGAAGGTATCCCTTATTCGCGGCAGTAACTAGTAATAGTTGCTTCATTTCTAAAAACCCAGTGGTCCTGATTTCAGAAATTAGTTTCACCTTGTGCGAAAAGGATGTAACAAAAAACCAAGAAACTGCTTAAGTGGCATTGACTTGGCTGCACGTGCAATGCCGGACCACGTTGACTAACTCCCAATGTCCTCTTCGATATCTAACAACAAAAGGCAATATAACTAACAACAACTACCCGTCAAGTGAATTAAAAAACTGTGCAAGAAGTCATATCCGGCCCGGGAAGAGGTGCCGTCGGCATGTAGTTCCGAAGTTTGTCTCCTCCCTCTCCTCCACAAAACACGTTGCACCGACAACTGATACTTGTGTCACCTTGTGGTCACAAGAACGTGAACAGATTTAAGTACCAAGAACTCATAGAGGTGAGTTTCGGAATCAATTATAATTCAATTCTTTCCTATAATATCTAACAAAATTTGAGTACCTAGGATTATATCCACTTCTTTTCTCTCAATTTCCGTCAACTTAAATCTACTTGCTCGTGAAATATCCTCAACGCTTTTGCTTTAAACATTTACTATTCTATTCAATTCATTGATGTCTGAACTCATACTTTTAGCAGAGTGAAGTCATTACTACCCCAAGAAATGAGGCAAAGAGCCAAAGACAAAACCTTTCACTTAGATATAAGGATAAAGAGGAAATTTATTGCATTAAGTAATCAAATGGTAGAGTTGGTTTCTGATGGATTTAACCTTTTTTTAGCAAACAAGATCCGGGTTTGTTGTTCTCGCAGAGCTACAATGTCTCTGAAGTTGCTTCAACATAAAACTTTCGGTGTGCTAAAGGGTAAATGTAACAGTACTTTTCCTTTGCAAAGAAAAAAAAAGAGGATCAAATTGATTGGTCGAAAAATATCCTAGGAACCATGTACTTTCTTCACGCTAGCTAGTCGCCACCTCTATCTGTCTATCATTTACCTTTCCTTTCTGTGTCAGATAAATGAGCTGTTCAAGTTTTACTTGCAACAATATTTTTGAGCAATTCTGCAATGGGGACCATTTATTCCATTTTTGCTTAAAAGATTTCATGTTTTCCAACCTATGGTGGCCAAGATGGCAGTTTTATCTATAATAACAGAAGAGGAAAAAGATATGAAGTCAATCAGCTTATGGCGGAAAGCGAAAGAGGGTGACCGAAGATAACATCAATATCTATTAATGCAGTACAGATGTGGAATCAAGTTCCACCTTCATTAAGTACAAAACTTGGTTAAGACATCGATATACGCTATTTATTTCTCCCCTGTTACTCCGATCCCTGTTCCTTATCATACAAAAATATGACGACAGATGATAGGAAACGGATTAACAGACTATAATCTACGTCCTGGACAGTGATTACTAAATCTACGACTTTTAGTTTACAAAATAATTGAATTGAAGCATAGAAACACACAAGTGCTCAAGTCCTTCTACCAACACTGGTCGGTCTCCCAGTTTCTTCCCGAGTACCCAGAGGCAGCAGCCATTGTTGCTGATTTCAGGGAAGATCCGAAAAGCCGACAGCGACTGTGAAGATCCCTATCGTAATTTGCGCGTCTATCAGGGTCTGATAACGTGGAATATGCTGTGTGGATTTTGATGAACTATGTGGCTGAAATTTCCTTCTGGTTCATAGAGACGACATCAGGGTGGCAAGTTCTTGCTAGTTTTCTGTATGCAGCCTTTATCTCATGGCCACTTGCACTCACTGGGATTCCTAGTACTTCATATAGTGAACAAGTTGAAGCCATCAGAAAGCTTTCCCTTTTCTTCAAACCCTTGTTGTGGTATTCTGGTTCTTGTAGATGCTGAAATTCTTGATTTTATTTATCGTGATGTTTGATGGAGAATATCAAGAGGATTGTTGGAGAAATAGATAGAAAACTGTAGAATGGCGGATTGGGATGGTTAAAACGAGAGGGGATTTCAAGACATATATAGACGTTAAGAGGATTTAATTTATGGTCGTATGGATATGCTTGGTCATGGTTGACAATGAAATAAAATGCTTATCCATAACATACTGTACTGTGCTGACTTAGCTCATTGTTCATGCGGATAGGCCTTGGTTTCATTCTTGGTCCCACTTTCTTCTTTTTGAGCAAATTGGCGCTAAAAATTAGGGGACGGAAGATACTCCTTTTGCCATTAAAGGGGGATGATGGGCGGTAGCTCTGTTCCTGGTTCTGTTCCTGGTTCTGTACTTTAGTGAACCAGTCACAGAGCTTAACATAAATTCCTGAGAGTTCGGACACCTTTCATAAATTTTCCACGTAGGTTTAATATGTGTACACTTTGTGAAAAATAATTGAACACGGTTTGTTTTCTTAGAGAGTACTGTTTCTCAAGGAACAGTAAAAGCTGGGAGAGATAAAGCTAGGAAGGAAAAGACTTTCTAAGAAAATAGCTGACACCATAAGTAGTGGCAGTAACCAGTAGTACTAGTAATGGAGATTCCCTTAAGCTTTGAGGTCAATTATGGAATTTTTGCTTCTTCTTGTCTCTAGTTGTAGTCTAAGAAAAAAGCCCAATAATGGTAAGGAAAGATAACTTATGGTTGGTTAAGATTCAAGATGGGGTGACGGTCCTGATGACAAAGTTATGTTTCACCTAATCGAAATTCATTTTCCAGAAGAATAACCAATTTCATGATTCATTTGCAAAATGATTGCAAATTTTGCCCTGTTCAATAGGACTGGATTAGATTTTATCAGATGAAGCATGGTAATAGGAGCTGTCTTTGTAGTAGTAACAGTCATCCAAGGAAATCATGACAACTCAAATGTGTCATTTTCAGAGAAAGAGGAGAAGGATCTCCATCCACTACGAATATAATCCGGTTTGGTTCATTTTTACTTTGCTTAGGTAACCACATAATTGCTATGGACCGTTATGTCTGTCTTCTCATTACAGTTATTAAAGAAAATTAAACTTTGGTGTTATGGCTGTCATGTTACCGTCTCGGCAAATATGATACCATCATTGAATATGGGTACGAGTTTCAATGATTTTAGAGAAGCATTGAATAAATTACTTATATTGGGGGATGAGAAAAAGATCGAGACTCGAATTGTGGCCAAAGTAAAGGACAGGCTATGCATGAAGGGAAGGAAGAAGAAGCAGGAGCAGTATGTAACAGTGGAGAAGTTGTCGGCAAAAAAGGAAGATGAGGGTTTTGAAGCAAAAAGTGCTTGATATGAGTATGACCACTGATAAGGGTGTTGATGAATTAGAGAATCTAAATGCAGAAGAGAAAGTAAGGGAGAGTGATGTCACACTATTAATGAGATGTCAAAAGATTAATAGGGATTTGAGAAACATCCATTAGCTTGCAAAAGGAGAAGGAAAAGTTAGAAATAGAGGCGCATGAACAAAAAAACAAGTAGATAACACGGAGGAAATCATGAGTGCCTTGAGCCATATAAAAGGTCAAAATTCTTTAGGAGCAGTGACCTAAGACATACTTGCAAAGAATTTTACATAATTACACTTCACAAAGACATATACGAAATAGGTTAATTATATTTAATCATTTAGTTTAATCGAACCTTTCTTGTCCTTGATGTTACATTGATCTTTCAATTTTGACGTGATGTTTAAACTGAAATTTTGTAATGTTTAAGTGAATTCTTAGTTATGCTTTGATGTGGTCCTTGGAATAAAATTTTGTAAATATTATATTAGTAATACTCTTCTTGCATTACTCACCCTCTCAACGAGGTCCTTTAAGATCACAATAAGAGGATCCTAATTAATATTGTCAAACCCCAATCCCCTAATACCACTTTTATCCCTTGGTACCTAGTATTTATCAATTTAATTTGATATGAGATTGTTGAAAATTTGAAATTTATCACATATGTGCACGAACAATTGCACTACTTGACCCATAAGTTTTACATGAAAATAAGCAACCGATTGATTATTAATAGCAGCTGGGTTTTCTTTGTATTTTTGTGAACATTATATATTATATGATCTATTTATCATAATTGGCAGCCCTACAACGTAGATGTCCCGAGTTCTAGGCTTTGAGGTTCAATCATTCACGTTTCAATCGTGGGCTAACACATTCGACACGACCCGTGTTGTTTTCAGTTGAAGTAGGCTCAAGGTTCCATGAACCAGACTACATATTAAGTCCTTTCTATGGGTTAACGGAACCGATCCTTAAGAACTTGGATCCAAATATTACTGCTCCTCTTCTTTACGCTTCTGTTCTCCGGTGAACCAAAGAACAATGCCCAGCAAGAAAAACAAGAGAAAGCGACCGGAGCTTAGACCGACGATTCACCCCAGGAACAAATACGCCGAGAACCCTCCGGACTTCGCTCTCTTGGCTTCTCTCTACCCTTCTTTTAAACCTTTTGTTTTCTACTCTCGTGACGGTCGACCCAGAATCGACTGGACGGACTTCAACGCCACACGCGAGCTTACTCGTGTACTCCTCCTCCACGACCACGACCTTAATTGGTACGTTCGACCCTATACCGTTCTTCATTGGTTAATCTGTTTTCTTCTCTTTCGTGTGGTTTGCGGTTTGTTTTTGGTGTTGAAGAGGTGATCGTGATGTTGAATGTTGTGTTACAGTTGATGAGTTCAATTGTTTAGAAGCGAGATAGGTACTTGACTTCTAATGCTTAAATGAGTATTCATTTTGTACTTTACCCGTTTGTTACTTTTATTCTGATTTTGCTTCAAGATGGTGCTTGTTATGACTGTAAAAGTTTCAAATTTAGGTTGTTCAATTGGTTCTCAACCTTCTGATGTGTTAGCCTAGTTGATGAGCAGTTGCAGAGTTTACGTTTTGGGAAAGAAATACTTAACTGTTTGATTGGAGTTTCTCAACTACCTATAGAATTGTCTACTTGTTCTTTAGTTGCTCTATGTTTAGTAACTAGATTGCCTTTTTGTTTGCATCTCATGTAAATGTTATTGTGTATGCGGAAATTGTTAAGTGCTTTTAGATAAACGAATTGTCACTAATCTGAAAAATAAACTGTTTGAGGGTAAGGCTCGTGAAAATAGCCTTCCCGGTAGTTCTGTTTCAGATGAGTTGTTAAAGCTTTGGCAACAGAATTTATCTGATCCTTACATTTGGTCCATTATGCATAAAAGTTGCTTTTCACGTTGTTGTGTTATGCTATTGATTATTGTTCAGTTGTGTTGCTGGCCTCATTTTTATATGTTCTCTTAATTTTTCTAGGTGGATTCCTGATGGGCAGCTTTGCCCCACAGTTCCAAATAGATCGAACTACATTCACTGGATTGAAGATCTTCTTTCCTCCGATATCATTCCAAAGAATAATGTCAATGGAAATGTTGTAAGAGGTTTTGATATAGGCGCTGGAGCAAACTGCATTTACCCACTCCTTGGTGCTTCTCTTTTGGGATGGAGCTTTGTTGGCTCGGGTAGCTTTTAATCCTTTAATGCCTATTGTTTCTAATGTTTCTGACTATGATACCATTAGATTGTTGTTGAACTTTGTTGCAGATATAACTGATGTGGCGTTAGAATGGGCAGAGAGAAATGTTAAAGATAATCCACAGATTTCAGAACTAATTGAAATTAGGAAGGTGTCAAGTAAGCAAGCCGTTGAACAAAATGGTGAGTCTGCTATGAGTGACAGCAAACTGGATGTGAGCTGTAATTTGATTAAATACAGGGAAGAACCTTTATCCTCACCTTCATTTGCTCTGCCAACTGATTTGCATACGAATTACAGAGGACTACCTATACTGCTTGGTGTAGTTAGAGATTATGAGAAGTTTGACTTCTGCATGTGTAACCCTCCTTTTTTTGAGTCGATGGAGGAAGCTGGGCTGAACCCGAAAACTTGCTGCGGTGGAACACCTGAAGAGATGGTTTGTCCTGGTGGAGAGAAGGCATTTATTAATCAACTTATTGAAGATAGTGTTATCTTGAAGGAGTCATTTCGGTAATTTTGTTGTCTAAGCATTTGTAATAGTTATGCATATGTCGAAGTTGGCTCATACTGTAGTAGGAAGTAACTACATTTCCTCCGTAGGTGGTACACATCTATGGTAGGGAGGAAGACAAATCTCAAGTTCCTAACCTCAAAGCTTCGTGAGGTAGGGGTCACCATAGTAAAGACAACTGAATTTATTCAAGGACAAACATGTCGGTGGGGGCTTGCTTGGTCATTTGTGCATCCTGCCCGGAAGATAATATCACCACCTGTGGCTGAGAAGAGCATTCTTTCCTTTACGCTTGAGGTCAATCTGTCTGCCTCTAAATGTAGTTTTCTTGCTTCCAAGTTTCAACAAACTTAAATTCACATATATCTAACCATGAAGGGATTATGCCTCAACGAAGACATCAGACATGCATCTCTTTCCTTTTTGTTTATTGTTTTGTTCAAGCTTATTCAATCATGTAGTTGAACTTAAGATCCCATCTTCTGCAGCTTTTGGTTTGGCACAATTATCATTGCCCTGAAAGCAGCAGTGAACGTGTTTATCC
This sequence comes from Erythroxylum urbanii, assembly GCA_027568935.1. Classification (NCBI taxonomy): domain Eukaryota; kingdom Viridiplantae; phylum Streptophyta; class Magnoliopsida; order Malpighiales; family Erythroxylaceae; genus Erythroxylum; species Erythroxylum urbanii. The sequence continues at coordinate 40,156,672 of JAOQML010000197.1, read as the reverse complement.
AGGCTTTCAAAATTATTTTAGGCTTGAATAGCCTATAGCACTTTTTATTGGGGCCATAATGTTATCCTTTACTCTTGATTTATCATAATGCGTCATATTGTGGAAATTTGTTTTTGTATAGGGACTACAGCACCAATCTAGTGCCATGGATGTATTACACTCAGTTGACTCCTTTTTCCTGACTTGTGGTGCATCTTGTAGATTAAATACCTCCTCATTTACTGTGGATGTAAGAACCATCACTCTTAACTTTTAAAACACCTAATTTGCAGGATATGATAACTGTGTGTCCTGACATGATGTACTATCTCCTCTCTGAATAGATCAAGGCAGCGAACGATCAGTGTGACACTATTGTTAAGAATGAAGCACAATGTCTTAGTAAAACCAGTTCCAAACCTTTGGAATACACATTCGACAGTTCAGTTGGTGACTTATTGTGCTTTCGGATTTCGGTATGTTGACTTCTAGCCTGGCATGATCTATTTTTAGTTATGCTGTTAGAATCTTCTTTGATAACATTAGCTTTTACAGGTTTTTCAGCAAATCCCAGGAACCCTTTTGGTGAAAGCATCATTACAGCATAGAGATGGCCCTCTTTCAGGTAAATAAGCCAGCAAAGGAATTCTTCCTCATGCTATACTCGTCGTAAAATCTACTTCCTAAGTTTTCTATTAATGGCCTTCAGCTGAAAAGGTTTTAAACATTGTGACCTTATTTCTTAAGCATTATGGAAACAACCGATTGGCAATATCTTGACGATCTGTTGTGAATACCAAAAAATGCTGAAGTTATTTCTGATCTCCCAATTGTTATGATGGGTTCCTGCTAGTAGATGGCTTATTAGGTTCTCGGACTCTTTTTGCAGGACTATTCTCTTCAGTAGTTCAACAAATGGAGGAATATTTGACTAGTAAATTTTGTAGGACAAAGGCTAAACCCCGTTAATATTAGTTTGATTTAGCCATGTACTAAATTCGCAAGATTGTATGTACTTTATACCACATAGCCGCCGGCGAATGGCAATTCCCTCTCAGTTCAGTGAAGTCGCGTTTTTGTTGTATGTGGCAACTTGAATTGATGAGTTGATGTTTTGTCACATTAGCGAGTTATCCTTTCTTGCGCTAGATGTGTACTACTATTTATGCTATACAATTGCCAGACCGAGTTCTGGTTGAAAGCAAATTTCAGGGTTTGGAACTTGAAGAAGGGAAGATATCCATCCTTACGCAATCCTCTCCTATCCATAAACATCTCTATAATATAATATATATGACAAACGGTTTAATTACAGAGAACCAATAAAAGAGTTGCACCCTGCACTATGATGCAGGAGTTTCTCAAAGAAGTAGCTAATTACACTAGAAAACAGTAAAGTAGGAAACGAATAGAAACAGGACAGATTTACCGGAAGCACAATCTCACGCTTAACAAATGATGGACCGTGCTGGATTTTGATTCATTAAGCCTTGCCCTCAGTCCTTGCATGAGTAATTCCAGCACATGCATCAACAAAGTCCTCATCAATAAAGTCTGTAGAGAAGATCTGCAACCGATCCACACAGCCTTTGGAATAGCACTGATTAATAAACAGTCTAGCATATCCATGAATCCGACTGGTCACTGGCTTCACACAAACAATTGGATTATCTGCCTTTGGTGTGGCCGTATTCTCCACCCTGTAAAAGTACTTCCTTGAAGAAACCGGAGGTTGCTCGCTCAAATGCTTCATGTTATTCTCAAACTTGGTTGATGGCAAATCTGTGTCAATCCAATTGTCCTTCAAATGCCCTGAATTCCACAGGGAACTTCCGGGCTTCGGCTGGGGGGATTTTCTAGGCTTCCATACACAGATAACTCTCTTGGGCAACAGCTCTGCCATTGTCTTACCAAAGACATGATCATCCTGATGAATCAGATGCTCTCCAAGCTTTTCCTCCAAGTACTTATCAAAGTCGGGAGGATCTTCATGACCAAACTCAGTTCGGATTTCAAGAATTATGATCTCAGACTGAGTCTCGGCCAAGAACTTCTTGACATCATTAATAACAACATCAATACTATATGTCTTTAGGATTCCATGACAAACACGACGATCCTCCTGAACACGAATGTCAAGAACTCTTGTTCCTAGACAAAGCTGGCGATAGATGGACAAAGATTGGCATTGAGCGAAAGGTCGAGAAACACATGGAATACCAATCTTGTTTGTAGCCGAATCATGAGTTCCAGGCCACACAATCTGGTTGATGTGAAGCTTTTCAGGGTTGAGACCAGCCATCCAATTCTTTCTGTCCTCAGGACGATAATCAGAACCTGGAAACGTCTCTCCACAGCCATCAAGAAGATCACATAAAGCTTTCTTCTCCGTTGAGATTTCCTTACGTTTCTCCACCTGCTTAGACACCATAGAACCCATTATTATCTCCTGAATTAAGGCTCAAGAACAAGAAAAGGATAATGGTGTTTGGTATGGTCGAGCCGATCGTGTTGGACCCGAGCCCATTCGTAATGATCCACAGGCCGACCAGTCCAATCTTCAAA